>JAQZBX010056615.1:0-18150 GCA_029593785.1 Cabassous unicinctus
GGGGGGGGGGGGGGGGGGGGGGCGGCGCGAGGTGTAGGAATTTTCATTTTTATCAAGCTCTCCATGTGCTGTTCCCAGCTTTAAAGTTGAGAACCACTGACTTCAGCCTGGAATGTTTTGACTCAGAGATTAGTATCATGACAGTTATTTTAAGAAGGCATCCTTGAAAGCCATGTTTAGGATGGAGTAGAAAGAGACTGACTGGAGGCAGGAGAACTGGTCAGAGATCATTACAGTAGCTCACCTTGAGAAGTAGGATGGGAGGGAAGGGTAAATATGGGGACAGAAAGGAAAACTGCAAGGGACATTAATAAGTCACTGTAATTTCTTCTCTGTCTTCTAAAAAATGTCTAAACTTCCTGTACATTTTCTCTTTCGCCTAGGCTCCCTTACCCACGAAGAGCCCAAATTAATTCTTGTGAGCATTTTTCATCTGTGCCACAGCTCAGCTCCTGTGTGTGTGTGCTGCACTTCATTCAGGGGATTTAGCTACAGCTCATGGAAGACAGCTTAATTAGTCTCCTGTGACTAAAATTCAGTTCCATTGCTAAATTCATCTAGATATTTTTTTTTTAAGTAGGTGATCTTCCAGTACTGATGTCCAGAGCATTTCAAATTCATGTCTATAACTACAGCCCTTCAGGCTTTTACTGTGTGCTGGAGAAGTTCATGGGAGCATCACTTTCCAAATCTTTCTTTGCTACTCACGTTTTGTTCCATAGGAGCTGAAACCACAGAATGAATGACCTAGAAAGGTTCTTATTTTTGTTTGTTTCCTTTCTATCTGCTCTCATTTCCTCTGTTCTCTCTTACCTCTTTCTTTTCTCTCTCTGTTTCTCTCTTTGTCTCTCTCTCTCAATATGCAACACATTCAAATGGTGGTCAAGTGTTGTTCTTGGATGTTTTAAGTTTTCATCTTTCTTACAGCAGATGGTCAGAAATTACATTGGACTGGAAAACAAAATACCTGAGTCCTAGTTACAGCTTTACCACTACCTTGCTATAAGACCTTGAGTAATCCAGCAATCCCTTCTGGCCTTCATCTGTTTTCTTCATCTTTAAAATGAGGAGACTGAACAAGCTAGTATCCAAGGTCCTCTCCGATCCAAATATTCTACAATTCTAAGTTGACTTCTCTGGAATCCTTCCAGCAACATGAAAGTTTTTAAATCTCCCTATTCAAATTACCATTTGGTTCATTTGAGTTCAGAGCATTTAAAAAGTCTCCAAGAGTGTGCACTAGAGTCTTATGCTCCAGCAGCAGAGCTATAATAAAGTTGGTTTAACTACTTAACGGTCTGCCCACACATATTTCTCACTGCAACTTCTTTTAATCAGGTCTAGAGAAACTAGATAAGGGAGAGGAATGTTCACAAAATAAGCAGTCATCTGAGCATCTGTTCACATCAGAGAAATGTTGCATGACTTTTATTCACCATGGAGCCTTTGTGTGGAAAATTTTCCTCATCTCCCTCCTCTTACCATCATACTTACCAAGAAATACGTGCTGATGCCAATGACACAAATGGCACTGCCTTAGCAGTACTAAGATGAACAGACTTTCTAGAGCTGGCTAGAAAGATGGGGGGCAGTAATAGAAGGAAAACTGGTTTAAGTTGCTGTGAATGCTAATAGTCCTATTAGCAAATGGGTTTGGGTTTGGTTTGGTTTTTCACTTTGGCTTTGCAAATAAAAATGTACTGATGCTAAACATGTTATGTAAGTAAAGACCCAAAACCTGGTAGGCATAGTTTTGAAAACCCTGTCCCATTTTCCAGTGATGAGACAGCACTCATTATCTCCTAATTCAAGATCTACCACAACATGAACTATCATCCACACATTCGTTCATCTGATAAGCATATTCTAAAGGCCTACTATGTGCCAGGCACTGTTCGAGGAGCTGGGAATACCTTGGTGGAAAGACAGACACAGTCCCTGCCTTCATGATGCTAAAAATCTATGGGGGGAGAAGAGTGAGACACATTAATCAAATATTCACAGGAATGAAAAGTAATATATAGATTATACATATTTTCATACATAGATATACTCACATACTTGGAAAAAAACAAAGTATATACATTCAAATGTTAATGGTAGTAATTGCTGGATGGTAGGATTATGTGAGCCTTTTTCCTTTTCTTCCTTATAATGTGTTATTATATTCCCTGATTTTTTGCAAGCATTACACTTTTATAAGGAGAAGTCATTTCCATTTGTAAAAATGACATGTTTTTGAAGATTTATTAATGTGGGAAAATGTCATATATTGCTAAATTTTTAAAAGTTGCAGAACAGCATGTATGATATGATTTCATCTTTTAAAACATATAATAATAAAAGAATGGAAGAGCATATACCAAAATACTAGTAGCAATTATCTTTGGTGCAATAATAGGCAATTTTTTTTCTTTTATGCTTTTTTTTTTTAACATTACCCAAGTGTACTGCATTGAGCATATGTAAACTATTTTAGCCTTAAAATATCACCTCCTCTGGGAAGCCTTACCTGACAATCACTACCCTCACCCCACACAATCTCCCTCTGTGTATACCTATGAAATTTGATGGACATATCACTTTAGCACAAAGCATAAGCTACTATTCATTATTAACGTATCTTTTTCTTCTGAACCCTGTGAGGCAGGTACCAAGTGTATTTGGTTTCTTTCATCCACATTAGCATTTGGTCATGATCAGGAAATAACACCTAGAACTCTCTGAGCCTTCACTTCTTCATCTGGTAAATAATCTGATAAATAATCCCAGTCATTTCTCCTGCCAGGGAAAGTCCAAAACAGAAAAGCATTAAGGAAAACAGCACGCAAGAAAGAATGGGGGACAGGGAGAGGAAGAATCAAGGTTAGAGAGAGAGATGAGATAGGGGGCAAGGGCTGATGAGGATGGACATTGATTACCCTCAAATCTAATCACCATGTGCTGCCGTTCATATGTAGGGTTGGGTGGTGAGTTTTGAGGCAGCAAAACTGCCCCCATACCCTACTCCTAGCTCTCTCCCTCCATCATCTTCATCTTCTGATACAAGGTCCAGTCCATGTCCAAGGGGTTGCAGCACATTTTTTTTAAAGGGGTTTTATTGTTCATTATCCTTTTTATTAGTTTGGAAATTTTAAAGATGAACAGGGCTATTTTTTTTTCTTACATAAATGTTATTTTTTTTTTCATATATATTTTAAAAGATGCTTAGATTACATAAATGTTACACAAAAATTACAGGGATTCCCATGATCTCCACCTCCCATACCTCCCATAACATCTCACATAAACATCTTTCATTAGTGTGGCACATCACCTGCAATGGATATACACATCCTGGGGCTTTGCCACTAAGCATAGACCACAGTTTACATTGTAGACCACACTCTCTCCCACACAGTTCTGCATGGTATATGCTGATGTAAAATGGCCTACATCCGTTGCCACAATGTCACTCAGGACAACCACCAAGTCCTGAAAAAGCCCCTGTATTACAACTGGAGCACATTTTTAAGCCAAGAGTTTTGCGGCCTCAACCCAATAAGGTTCACTGTGAAAAGGAGAACTAGCAGATGGAACAGAAGGAAAAGGCTCATTAATATAGAACAGAATTTATTACCCACAGGATCCCCGAGTCACTGCTGCTAGGCAAGGAAATGGAGATTCAGAGAATGTTGAGCCTGGAAGGGAAGTGAGAGAGAAGCTCCAGTTTACTTTTGAAGAAACCGAGTACAGAGATAATAAGTAACATGCCCTGGGTCCTACAACAAGTTGGTGGCAGAGTCACTTTTCTTACTGCAGCACCCTAAAAGATAAATAAAATACAAAATAATCTGCACAGGAGGAGGGGACAAAAATGGAATAGGGAGACTCACATTTGGCTCCAATCGATTCTGTACTGTTTGAATCTTTTACAAGGAGACTACATGATATTTGTGAATTACTTATTAATGTTCAAACCACATAAAGATACACCTTTCTTAAAACAAAAATGTCTGGCAAACAGAACTGATCCAACAAATAGCATCAGCTCTCCAGACAGATTTCTGGAACTGCTTGTTTGACTTCTTGAATTCATGCAACACCCTCCAGCAACAAAGCATGGTGATTAAGGGAGCAGACCTTGGGATCAGACAGATTCAAGTTTGAGTGGAAACTTTGCTTCTTACTAGATGTGGGATTTGGCCAAGTTAATTAACCTCTTTGTGCCTTTGTTTCCTCAGCAGTAAAAGGGGGATAAAAATATTACATAGCTCACAGGGTTACCATAAGAATTAAACAAGACGGTGCTTATAAAGTGCTCAGAACAGTGCCTGCAGCAGAGCAGAGGCTCACTCTGCCCACTCATGCCATTCTTGGCGGTGACTGGGCACCAGACACAATCCACTTCCAATTCAGTTGCTTTACTCAGTTGGGTGTTCTTTCCTGGAATGGTCTTTCCTCTCCTTTCTTCCCATCAAAAGCCTACATTTTCTTCCAGACTCAACTCGGGAGTCACCTTTCTAAAATTTTCCCTAGATCAACTGTCCTGAAAATATCCCCCCTATCCAAATTGTGACTATTTGTTGGGAGGATGGCAGTCATACTTAAATGTGTGAGCAAATACAGTAAGAGAACAAGAGGAAGAGAAAAGCATCTGAACTGTGGAGTCAGAAGGTTCTAACTAAAAATTGTTAATGGACCAACTACCAGCTGTGTGATCTGCAACAGATCACCTAGAGCTCTCTAAGCCTTCATTTCTTCATCTGGTAAATAAGCACCATAATCCCAGTCATTTCTCCTGTCAGGACAGTCCAAAATAGAAAAGCATGAAGGATAAGAGCAAGCAAGAAAGAATGGGGGACAGGGGGTGGAAGAATCAAGATTAGAGAGAGAGATGAGATAGAGGGCAAGGGCTGATGAGGATGGACAGAGCTCAGCTGAGGGAAAGAGTGAGCTAAACGCCCCCAGTAAGGAGAATATTCAGTCAGTGATTCCACAGGGGGCCCGATGCCACCAGCCTGGTAAAGATAACAGTTTCTATCAGTAAGTCAAGCAGATAAGCTGGGCCTCAGTTAGGACAGGACCTGGAAAGGGGAGGAAAAGGCAAGGGCTTAGCCTTACAAGTGCCAATAGATTGTCTGGCTGGGATGCTTAGTTACAATCTGTGTAACTAGGGACCATTTTACCTTGAATTCAGCTTCACAGCGTTCGAGGCATAATATGATAGTAATTGTTTTTGGCTCTCTAGGACATTTTTTCCCTGCTATGTCTAATTTTAAAACAAATCATGCCATGTGTACCCCCATCCCCACCCTCACCTGGGTTCACAGAAATAGACACATGACCCAGATCTGGCCAATCAGAATGCTCCATTTCCAGGGACACTATTCAAATATTTCATAACAAGTCTAACAGTCAGGATGGATGCCTGCCTTAAATAACCACTATGACCATACTGGTACATACTGGCTAAACATCAGCTCTGTCTATTCCCCTATGACGAGTTCAGCTGTGGACCCAGGACCAAGCAGAGCCAATTGGATCCTTCTCTGGGAATGATAAATGGGCCTTAGGTGAAAGAAGCAAAACTCTCTATATTAGGGTAACTAAGATCTGAAACCTGAGATAAGAGAGCAGAATGCAAACAATCATATACAGGTAGAAATGTGAGATGAGCAGAGAGAAAACCCTGGTGATATGTGTCTTGATTCTCAAAGTCCTTGGGTCCTGTAGTGCTTTCTTTAATTCCTTCCAAGTTAGGTGAGATATTCACCTCTTTTATTTTTATTTTTCTTTAAGCTTGTTGGATTGTCACTTACAATCAAGGACCTTTCACTGTGGCAAACTTTAGTGAACACATGAAGTGACTATGTACCAAATTAATTACAGTAGAAAGACAAGGAGCCCTTTGAAGGAGAAAGTAAGGAAAGGCCCTGAATCTGGTGAAGAAATCTCTACCCACACTACATTTTTGCCACCAGCGATGGTTAACCTTAGATGAGCACCATCTGGAAATTGTGACCATGTGGCCCCAGGGTGCCCCTCTGTCACAGCAGCCCATGCTATCTCCCCATCAGGACCCAGGTGTTTGACCTACTTCAAGTTAAAATGCACCTTCTCCTGCACTGCAGTATCACTGGCATCAGGTTGTTTCAAGTATGCAATTTCCAATGTGACAAGTTACTACTCTTTTAGCATTACCAGGATTGGAGGTTCCGGGCTTTGCATGCAAGAGACACCCAATGAATGCTTATGTCATGAAAGAGTGGCCATATACCACAATGCAAATCTCACCAGTCTCCAATCCAGGCAGGTTGTAGTCCAGTTTCTAGGGCTCACTGATGTCCATGCAGGCAGGCAGGATTGGCTAATTAGCCCAAAACTCTGTTGACCAGAGCTCAAAAGATCAAAACCCATGGGTCTGTCAGACCCACATCTGGGAGACTTTGATCATAAGAACTGAGTAGGAAAAGGTCAGCTGAAACTATAAAAGTCTCAGCAGGATCTTTGCATTTATGAAAAAAATCTCTAAAATACAAATGCTCAAAAATGTAGAGCTTAGGAAAGCCTGTATAGAGAACTTTCAGGTAATCCTGCATGGAAAAGTTCATCATAATGGCCAGATAAACCAGTCGGACATCACTAGCCTTACAAGCACTTATGGCTTATTATAATGATATGCACAGGGGCAACCAATAAGACAGAAAAATGTGGGCTGGATGGACTATTGGTAGGGAGGACCCTGGGAACAGACTCAGAATGGGAAGGAGGACATCACACCCACCTTCTCCCAGGCCATATGGAGTCTGACCAGCCTGTACTACGGCCCTCTACATTGGCGAAGTTCTTGGCCATTCCAAATACACCCTTCACCAAGCAATAGTAGTAAGCATTCAACAGATGTTAGCTATGTGCCAGGCACTGTGCTAAGTACCCTTTTGTATGCATTGAATAAGTTAACACTTGGAAAAAACTAGGCACAATATCTGACACTTAATAAAGGCTTAATAAATGTTAGCCATTATCATCATCAACAACATAATTTTTTATCCTCACAGCATTTCCATGTGGTGGGTACTATTTATTATGGTTATTTTATAGATCAGGAGTTGGAGACTTACACAGATTGAGTTGTATGAGGTCACCCAGTAGGCAAAAGAACCAGAATTCTAAACCAGACAGACACCTGGTACAGTTAACCATTATGGCAAACTGCCTCCCTTTAGCTCAAAAAGGAAGCCCAAAACACCCAAGGAGCAACCTTCCATCAGTAATTTTTATATAACAGAAATGTCTAAGTGCAATCTTCTCACTCTTCCCCATCCTCTACTCAAACTTTACCATACATTAAAATCACCTGGAGAGCTTGTTTAAACACAGATTGCTGGACCCCACACCCAGAGTTTCTGATTCAGAAGGTCTGGAATGGGACCTGATATTTTTGTTTCTAGCAAGTTCTCCAGGTATGCTGATGCTGCTGGGCACCACACTATGACAACCACTGCCTTACTTCAGTCCTCAACTCATGTCTCTACCAATCACTGAAATGGCCATTTTTCCCAAGAACCAGGCCAGAACTTCATTAGGTGTAAGGATATGGTGACAACACATCTGTTTCCCTCCTTAAACACTCTGATTTCCTTGAATATTTAATTCATTCATTCTACACCTAATAAAATTAGAATTACCCAGTTCCTACTATGTGCCAGCCGCAGGCCCTGGGAATACTGCCACGAACACTATAGAAATGACTACCAACCTAGAGGAACACTCAATGGATATTAACCAAATGAATATACAAAATGCATGAAATTTCAAGTTGGATAGGTGCTATGAAGAAAAAAAAGTGACTTCACAGGAGAAAACCACAAAGGAGACTGCGGTGGAGATCTCTTGCTTTTTGTCTATCCAGGATCCATTCCTCCTTCATCCATCCAGCCAGGCCTCCTCTTCCCCCAGCCACATAGTAGAAGTCAGTCCCCAGGCAGGGAGAATGAAGACAAATAGTGAGTCACTGAGCTGAGAGATGGAAGGGACAGAGCAGAGCCAAAACCCAGGAGGCAATGTTTTTGAGTCCCCGGATCCAATTAAGTCTCAGGCCAGCTCCATCTCTGGTTCAGAAACCAGCGAATTCCTTTTTCTACTTAATTCTCATTATTTTATCAGAAATTGTTGTTAAAAATACGGGAACTTAATTTATATTTGGAACTGATGCTTCTTTGAAGAAGAAATGATTGAGTTGAGGATTGAAGAATGAGTAGGATGAGTAGCCAAGGAGAGAATTGTAGGTAAGGTTTCCAGGCAGAGAACAAAGTTGTGGAATGACCCTGAGCCAAGTGGTGGAAGAGAGCTTCCGTCAGGAACTGAGAGCAGGGAAGGCATGGGGGGACTAGTGTGGTGGGAGAGAAGATGAGAGAGGTAGGCAGGGGTCAGACCATGTAGACTATGTGGAGTAATTCACATTTCATTTTTTTCTATTTTTTTCATAACTATATATCTACATTAGATTTCATGATTTAAACTAAAATGATTTTATTTAAGTCAAAGTTAATTTTCCTGCACACTTGCTCTAACTTAGCACACAACTATCCCCACACCAAGTTACTCTACCACGTCTCACTCACCCTTCCAATAGATACATTTTCTACTGCATTAGGCTGACTCTAGGCCCAAATTCCCCTCATCCTAGACTAGAACAAAACACACATCCTCTGGTAGCAGATGGCAGGGGACAGAAAATTCACAATAACACTGTTGTGCCAATAACAAAGTATATGGAAAGTGGACCCCAAGAAGTCAATTAGAACCAATATCCAACTCGAAATAATAGCAGTGGCCATGTTCTCTCATATGTCCTCATCTTTATACAGCTCTGTTTCACTGCCTTTCTAGATCAGATGTCAGGAGAAGTTAAGGATGTTGGAAAATGGTCACTGAGAAGTCCAAACATCTGCTCCCTCTAAGTAAAGAACTTTCAATATTCTTTCTGCAAATTTCCAAGTTTCCAAACCCTAAAAACCACACTGTAAATCCTTAGAACCCTGATATATCAATTATTGTAAATGGACAACTTTAGTGACAGAAGTACCAGTGGTAGTCACAGCAGCAGTAGCTAATAGTTGCCTCTTAAGTCATTAGTTTGTGTCAGACACTGGGCCACGCTGTCTCACAAACCTATGAGGTGCGTGTTACAATTTCCCCAAATTACAGATAGAGAAATTGAGGCTTGGAGAAGTGCAGCATTATGACTAAGGACACCCAGCAGGTAAAGGTCAGAAGTGAGACTCAAACCCAGATGGCAAAGTGTGTTCCCATAACCACTGCTATGTGAACTTCATCCTCGAGAAACTGCGCTGACTGATACATAAGCAATTTGAATCAAGACAATAACTAGCGCCTAGGAAAGAAAAATCCAAGTGAAGTCAAACAAGTAAGGGACATACAGAAGAGAAGTAAAATGCTGAACAAATGAACACATTGTGTGTCCAATTTCTCACTAGTTGGTCTAAGTTTAGGGCTCAGGAGAAACTTCATTCCTTCCTTCACTCTTCCCTGGTTTTCCCATGGATCTAGTGACCACCATGCCAATCATCCTCCATAATAATCTAGGATCTGGCTACATGCATTTCATTCATGTGAAATCCTTTGGTGCGCTCTTGTTAATCCACCTTTCTCTTAAATGTCCACAGCTCCAAAAGCAAAAGGAGAAAAATCCACAGCTTGTCTTAGTCATGTTTTTTTCTCCTAAGAGTTTTGGCTCTACTCTTTACTAACTGGGTAATTTGAGTCAAGTTATTTAACCTCCCTGAGTCTTAGTTCCCTTGTCTGTGAAATTACCTTCCCCATGGGGTTGCTGTGAGGATTCCATGGAATAATTCATACACAGCATTTGGCATTTGGCACAGTTCCTAGCACATAGTAAGCATTTAATAAAGTATAGCTACTATTGCCCCTATTATTATAACATGATCTGCTCCAAGAAAACATATTGTATGAAAATCAGGCTTTCTAAACAGATAAATTGGTTGAAGATTATTAGCAATATTAAAAGACTCTTCATTTTACAAGGATTTTCCATGGTATTTTGTTTTGTGAGATAGAAAACTTTCCAAGAGCATTACAAATGTGATGCAAATACCCAATTATTAACTTACCTTTGAAAAGAGTCTGTGATGTAAGGGGAGTTACACTTGAATTATAGAGTTTAATAATCCTATGTCCACAAAAGATTTCTAAAAGGGATAAAAACATGAACAAAAAGAGCCACCTATTTCTAGAGAAGCAAATCAGCTAACAGAAATTCCCAAACAATTCACCATGCAGGAGAATGACAAAAAGCAAAACATTCCACCGTAGAACCAACTACAGAGCTCACTTGTTAATAGCTGACCACCACCCATTGTTGAGAGGTGAGAAAGAGTTTATTACAAGAAATTGAGGAAGAGGAGTGCAGGGTAACTGTGAAGGTTAATTTCAAGCATCAACTTGCCTAGGTTATGGTGTCCCATTGTTTGTTTGGCCTGATTGTTACTGTGGGGGTATTTCATAGATTTAAATCACTACTGAGAGTTTGTCCTCAGCAATGAGCAAAGGACACTTCATCTAATCAGTTGAAGGAAGGCCATTAAGGGACAACAGATGATTTCAGCAATAAGAAAGAAGAATTTCTATCTCTACTTCATCTCAGCCAGTTTCTCCTGGGCAACCAGCCAGTTTCTCCTGAGGAATTCATCGATGCTTTCATTGGAGTTCCCAAATTGCGAATGCCCTATGAAATTCAGACTCACCAATCCCCAAGGTCATGTGAACCAATTCCTCTACTAAATCTCTTAGTATACACACACACCACTGTGAGAAATAAATTTGTGAAAGTAGCTCCATCATCCCTGAAGAGTTCTGTGGTTGCTCTTCTCTGAAAGTCGGATATTACTGTTGGAACTACTGGCACTGAACTTGGATCCTTCAACATAATGGTGATGATCAGATCCCAGTTGGCAGGAGCCAAGTGTTGGCACTTAACCAAAGGTAGGCATGGCTACCATAATGGACAGTAAACTCAAAGATGTAGACAGAATAGTCTGGTTCACAGGGACCTAGGGGATTGGCTAGTTGATCACGGGGTAACTAGAAGTGAAATAAATGGGCAGTCTACTGAATTCTTACTTGAGCTGTATAAGCAAAAGAGTTTTAATCAAGTGAACAAAAGTCTGACTTGAATCACAAAAAGAGTCATGTCCCTCAGTCAATTCCCAGACATGAGACAGTTTACAGACACAGTACACCTTGAATGACGGGAAGTCCAGGGTCCCTTGGGGAAGGACACTGCTATACTGCCAAAAAATTTTTACTGGTTAATCTTCCAACTGTGTAATTTTAGCCACATCACAGAACTTTTCTATACTTCATTTTCCTCATTAATGAAATGAGATAGACATAGATGATTTTTCAGGTCCCTTTTTGCTTTCAAATACAATAATACTAGAAAGGCTACCACTGCCTGGAGAAGAAAATACAAGGGACTTGTGTCCAATAACACTATTCTTTAAATAGAAGGCATGCTATTTTCTCAACCTCTACCCCTGTCCCTTGCTGTTACCCAAACCAAGTAATAATTTAATCTGTAAGAAATGAAACTTAAATGATGGTTTTGAGGAGTGGGTCACAGAGGGGTTTGACGTCTGATTGTCCCAGTTACATGCCCTCTCCTGCTTATACATGCAAAGCAAGAAACATCCTCCTAGGCAGCTGAGGGCAGGCGTAACAGCCTCCTCCTAAGAAGCCACTGTACCTTCCTAAGGTACTTACAGTCCTTTGTGTTGGGCAATCACTGCATTCATCTGAGGAGTATGTCAACAGTGGCATGCTATTCTCCTGGCAAGGGAGAATCCTAGCATTGGTAGGCAAATATGTATTCTGCATGGGAATCTACCTTTATGCCACAGTCATAAAAAATATCCATTCTCAGAATGATTTCATTATACAGGAATTCATAACATGTTTTATTAAGTCTAGGAAAAATATGTATTTCTTAATCTGTCAAGTGGCAAAGAGTATACATGGTGCTGAAAAGAGTTCATTTAATGGGAATGATCAGAACAAGCAACTAAAACTAGTGAGTATGTAATGTAAATTCCTCCCCATGCTTCATTGATAAATGTAAAAGGAGTCCATTTTGAGCAACTATACTTGGGATATGTGTATCAGAGTTCTTGGTTGTAAGCAACGAATAGACTTTAACTAACTTAATCAAAAGCAAATATATTGGGGGTGAACAGTGTCAAGGAACCAACAGGAACCTGGGGGAACAAGCTTAGCATCATGCAGCAATCAAGAGAACCCCAGAGGCCAAGAAGCAGGAAACAAAGCAAGCGTGCTGCTGCAGGGGCTGTTGGACCAGGCTGTTACTTGCAGCTTCTCTCCACAATGAATGACATCCCACTGTACTTTGTGCCCTTAAATCACTAACTTAAGATTCAAAGTCCTGTGAGAGAGAGAAGCTGATTGCCAGGACAAGGTAACATGTCAGCCCCTTAGGCCAGAGAGCAGAACGATCTGTCCTCTTTGGACTCCTTGGAAGGATACAGGCACCTGGAAATTTACCCTCCCAGCAACACTACACAAAGTGGCAGTGAGCAGATCTTCCAAAGAAAATCAGGTATTATTCTAAAGGAAGAATTTATGCTTGCTTGCAGCCACAAGCGAAAAAAAAAAAAAAGTTTCCAACAACAGAGTTGAAAGGAGGGGGCAGATTTGTTTCTCATTTAATAAACCTTCCAAACTCATATGATATGATAATGAAGACAATCCAAGAGAGATATCACCAAGCATCTAGAACCATCTAGCACAATCTTAATATCCTAAGCTGCTGTGCAGTAAGAAAGAAAAGGATTGCAACGTGTTTGCTATGCCTGTACTCAATAAAAGAACATCCAAAACCATGATTGTTGGACAAATCCCCACAAGGTCAATGGATCACTGTCTTTCTTTCCTCCCTCATCTAAAGAAAAATAAATGCAAGGGGTTCCACAGGTCTCACCAGAAGCTCCTGACTCTCGAATTAGAATCTTCATATGTGCAGCTGCAGTTAACAAAGCCAATGTAATTAGGTAAGGCAAATATCTGTACCCTCTCCTAAGGGAGGTTTCTAAAATGAATCCAAAGCAAACGATCTAGACTTAGGAAGCCACATCCTCAGATCCCAGGCACAAACATGATATTTGGCAGGAGCCCTTTGTAGATCAGTGGGTAAATGCCTACTCCAGACTTAAGGGACCTTCTGTGAGAGCTTGGTCAGTGTTTATTCTGAGATCTACAGATGACATTGTAGTGGTTTGGAGATGTATGTACCCCAGAAAAACACTAGGTTCTTAAACCTAATCCATTCCTGTAGGTGTGAACCCATTGTAAATAGGACCTTTTGATGAGGTTACTTCAGTTAAGGTGTGGGCTGCCTCAATGAAGATGGGTCTTAATCCTATTACTGGAATCCTTTATAAGCAGAATGAAATTCAGACATAGAGAAAGTCACAGGGAGCAGCCTGAATCTGAAAATCACTGCAACCCAGAAGAGAATGGAGAGGCCAGGAAAGGTCATTCTATGCATTGCCATAAGACAGAGGCACCCAGGACCAAGGATCACCGGTAGCCAGCTCCAGAATGCCAGTCTTTGGGAAGAAAGCATCATCTTAATGATAGCTTGATTTGGACTTTCAGCCTCAAAACCATGCAAAAAAAAATTCCTATTGTTTAAACCAACTCATTACATGGCATTTGCTGGAGCAGCCCAGGAAACCAAAACAGGCATCACGAGGGATGTCATTATGGGCCAGCACATCAATGGGAGTTGATGTGTTTGAAAACCATCTACTTCCAATTCATCTATTCACTAAACAACAAGGTGTAAATTGTAGTAACAAAACTTCCTGTAGAGAAAACAAGCTTCTTTTTTTACCCACAGTGGGCAATGTTCTTATTTTTTAATAATCCATTTTCATTTTTTAAAATCAAAATTCTCCCAGGCTCTTCTTCCAGTTCCATGGGGGAAGTAGTCAACCTAGATGCTTTCAGTCGGTTATTCCCAAACTGTTTTTTAAAAGTGCCAATTTAATCTGGTGTGTGTGTGTGTGTGTGTGTGTGTGTGTGTGTGTTTAGCATAAAGGCTACTCTGTTCTATTAATATAACAAAAAAACAATTTGAATTGTTTAAAATAAATTATTCAATTCAGCAAGGCCTTAAAATATCACAAAGCAGTTTCAAAATATTTGAATCAACAAAAATTGTTTAGGACTACATGAGCAGCCATAAAATGCTGTTATAGAAGCTTCTCAAAGGAGTTCCTGAGTTCTGTGTGAATTAGGTTAGGACATGAGTTATAAGACTGAAGTCAATACTAAACGGGCCCCAGAAAGAAGGGTGTGTGGGGAAAGCAGGGCAATGTTGTGTCCTACCCAAAATAAAAGCATCAGCTTTTCCACTGACATTCCAATGAATGTTCATTTGTACCCAGAGGTGCCCCAACAATTACTAGTTTTCTCCTGGGGCGAGGGAACTGCAAGATTAGTTATTAACTCTGTTCTTCATTAGTGCCCCATATGTACTGAAGTGATTACCTACTGGCCTTGGATAATTTTATTCAGGGTGCACAGTGCTAGTCATTTTGTGGATGTTCAATTCCTACATTGTAACTGAGAGGCAAGAGAGCTGGGATCTGGTCCTGACTGTTTCTCAAACAAGTCGCTTAACCCCTCTGACCCTCTATTTTCTCACTTTGAAAATTCAGAGGTTGAACTACATGCAATCATGAAATATTTCTAATTTAGAAGTGAATAAATTAACAGTCAGGAAAAGGAATTGATTTATCAAAAGTCAAATGGAATCTTGTGAATTATTACAAATTTTTTCACTTTTAAGTAGAAGCAACAACTGGAAACTTGACTCTCAGGTCTTAAATGTTTTCTTTCATGTTCTTGCTTTTAATTTTTTTTCCTCCCACAACCCCCTTTGTTAACACCTATGTATATGTTGATGGAGTCTTTCCGTTTCTCATGTGCAATCACATATTCAGTCAACAAACATGTATATGAATACTTGTATATATTCATATATATTTATACATAACTCACAGCCTAGTGGGATCAGATATATAAACAAAAATTATCTTCCTCCAACAGAGCACATATCGTGCTGTGTAGTAACCAGCAGCATTACCTTACTGGGCAAAGGTGGCATTTGTTGGTAGCTCCAGGAATGGGGAATATTTCAGACTTAAAAGATCAAGGAAGGATTCATGGAGACAAAAATATCTAAGGCAAACTGAGACACAAAAGATGGGAATGAGTTACCAATTAAAGAGGGGTAGGGGGAATGTTCCAGGCAAAGGAATCGCCTGTGTGTCAAGCAAAAGAGAACATAGCAGAGTCAAAGAAAAGAACGAAATTTTTCTAGCAAGAAATAAGGCTAATGAAGTCTACAGGCTACATCATCAAGGGTGTATCTGTAAGTATATATGTGTATGCATATGCAAATGCATACATGAATGTGTATGCATACATACATACATAGACACATATAATATAGAGATTTAAGTAGGAGAGTGATATTGATTGAATTTTTACTCAATTTTATTCACTCTGGCTACAGAATAGTGAGTGAATTTGAAGAGAGTAACACTGGAGGCAGAAAACCCAGGTAGAAAGCTTTTGTAGTAATCCAGTTAAGTGAAAACAGTGGTCTGGACAAGGGCAACAGTGGTAGAGATAAAGAAAAGTGGGTAGAATGATTAAAAAACAAAAACATAGCAGAGAATATCAACAGGAATTGATGACTCAGGAGATTGGGGAGGGGGAGAAATAAAAGAGATGGAAGACTCCCAAGCTTCTTGTTCTAGCAATTGTTTGAAGGTGGTGCCATTCGTTTTAAGATGGAAGATTAGCAAGCTCTGGAGGGAAAGGATAAGTACAGTTTTGAAAGCAAACTTAGTAAGTTTGACACATCTGTTCAGGAGAGTAGTAACAGACTAGACTAAAGAGAGAGATTTGGGAGTCATTAGCATATTGAAGGCAAGATCAAAAAGGAAGAGTGTGCTAAGAAGGAAATAGGGCCTAGAAAACCCCCATAGACAATCAATCAGTATATGGCTAAATTAATTATTACACAACTCTACAAAAAGTATACATTAAAATTATAGTCAGGCAAAATGCTTATGATATTCTGTTGCATTTAAGAGGTATACCATAAAACTGAATGTATTACCACTCTGTGTTTATAGAGGGTCCCCCTAGGCCCTTCTCTAGGCATTCTTAGAGGACCTATGGCAGTGGAAGGTTGGAACAGGAAGCAAAGGAGTCTATCTGCTGATATGTTTTATGTGTACGCGTATCAGATCTTTTTCACTGACATTACTAGAGAATGACAGTGCCATCTCCCTCCCTTCTTCTCACTCAAAGCTGCCCTAAATCCCTGCATCCTTCCCTGTGATACCTACTCATCCCCAAGGTGGTTTCCATGGCAATGGTGAAGTACTGAGGAGGAAAGGCAAACACACCTCTATCCCAAAGTATACAATACATTAAAATTAAGATACAAATTAAAATTAAGATATCTTCAAATCTCTCCATATAATGTAATATCTCAACAGAGAGGAAAGGATCTTAAACTTCTGAAGTCATATGATATAAACTTTACTACATCCAGTCTATCTTGATTTCTGTCATTTAGCTTCATTGTGGGTTAAGGGGCTACCAAATAAAAATTTGCTGATCCTTTTTTCCCCAATACTATGTATGTCCAGTTAGATAATCAACAGCTTGATTGGTGGGAAAGGTCCTGGGTTGAAGCTTGAAAGCTCAGGTTTAGGTTCCAGATCAACTACTTGTTTAGGGCACGACTTGGGTAAGTCTCATAACCAATATGAGACAATTTCCTCTTTTTTTTTTTTTTTAATGAAAATGAGATCATATATATGAGAGCTATGAAGAGTTAACCAAATAATGCATCTTATAACAACATAATCCTCACTTTAGTAACAATAAATTGTTTGGCCAACAGCAATTCTCAAGAGAACAGGCATCCCTGGGTGAAAAGGTGATCATGCTGATGGATAGACTTGCCTGGCTGCATAGACAAGCAAACTCTGCTCTCCAGAATCTGTATCCTCAATGAGAAAGGATGATCTCAGAAAAACAAGGGCCATTCTTTGGCTGAAGTTTACCCATAGCTGTGCTTCCAAGCTGGATTTACCAAACAGGCTCTCAAAGGCACCCCAGCTAGTTTTATACTTTATCTGTTCATTCATTTATTCACTGAGAGCAGACTATGTGTCAGGCATTTGAAACAGTGAGGAAAAGAATCAGACAAGCCTTGCCCACTTAAAGCTCACACCAAGAGGGGGAAGCAAATATTAATCACAGAATCATATACTTAGATATAAAATGAAATCTCTGATGACAATAAAAAGAAAGATTCAGGAATTATGAGAATGTTTAATTAGAGGCTGACCTGGAACAAAGTGTTTGGAGAAGACATTCCTGAGCTGAGAGTTGAGAGATGGATAGGATTTAATAGGTCAAAGCGGTGGGGAGAGAAGAGTAAAAGGATCAGGTAGAGGGATCATCATGGGGGGAAGGCTCTGCGCCACAGACAGTGACAAACAAGGAACTGAAAAGAGGACAGTATGTCCAGGTACAGAGAGTGAAGAGGGATGAGGTACAAGATGAAGGTAAATGGGTAGACATATGTTAAGAACATTTGTATTTACCCTGAGAGTAGTGGAAGTCATTGAAAACTTTTCAGCAGAGAAGTGAGAAGATCTAATTTGTATTTTGAAAGATCCCTCTGACCATAATGTATTGGGATGCCAGGCCCTGTTACGCCCCACTGTGTAAGAGGCTTAGTGTATATGCCCACAACTGCAAAACTTTCTATTAAACTTCTAACTTCAAAAGACTGCTTTATTTCCTTGACCTTATTTCTACAAGACAATATTGATGACCAAAAGCAGCAAGAGACTTTTGATGAATCCTAACCTGATCAATACTGCCTGAGAGGAATTAATAAAACATAATGAGTTTTGGGCCTCATTTTTCTCATCCTTTTCCAATATGGTATACGAGAAGGTTTTGGTTAATGAAAAGGATAAAACAGATTAGAAGAGACAAGGGACAGAGTTT
>JAQZBX010056616.1:0-18148 GCA_029593785.1 Cabassous unicinctus
CCAGACTTTGTTTACAAATGCTTTACCTCAGAAGCAGGTGTGTGTGACCTGCAGCCTCAGTCTGACCCAGGTCAAGAGCCAGCCCAGCTGACCAGAGCATGGGGTCTGGAGTACTGGAATTAGGACTGCCTCAGGTGAACTGGGAAACCATCAGCACACCAAGCTCTCTACCCTCAGGTCAGCCTGCAATTTTACCTCACCTTTCCCTTTCAGCTCACATTTCCTCTGCTTGTCCCAGGGCTTTGTGCATGCAGCACTGTCCCCAACGATGACTCCTGTCCCTTCATTAGGGTCCTCGTGCATTCAGGGTATCCCATCTGGAAGCAGCATGCCTCCATCCACAGGGTGCTGGGAGTCGAGTCTGTTCATCCTCCACTCACAGGAATCAGGACTCTTAAGCCACACTGGACAGAGCCAACCACATAGTAGGTCTACAAGAAACACATACTCATTTGATATATTGCATAGTGACATAGTGACTAGCTTTGTCTTTTTCCCTACCAGCCTATTGACAAATCCCTGGCATTCTCAAGTGATTTATTAGAGTTACATATGTTGGGACCTGAGCTTTTTATTTTAAAAAATAAAGACTTTTTTGTGTCACTATACACAAATGACACATGACCATTATTTTAAAAATCAAGCAGTACACAAATAGGACCAAATCTTTATAGATATGCTTTCTCCTACCGCTTCTCTCTCCAACCTCTAATTCTTGATTTCTTCCATCCTTAGTGTTGTTGTTAGGAATAAGACCTGGCCAATTGAATTTTGTTGTCCAGAAGTGCTTCTGAAAAGTGGTCATGGGTATCGTACACTTGACAATGCTCATTTGTTGACTTTATACTTGAGGTACAGCTTAGCATGGTATAAAATGCTTGAATAATATTTTCTCAGAACTTCATAGACCTTGCTCTGTTGGCTTATGGTACTTCTTGTACTGAGATACATGAAGCCTTCCTGAAAGGTTTTCCTAATTTCAAGACAGTTTCCATGTATTGGATCTTTGATCATTTTATTAAAATTTCTTCTGTTCTATTAACCCCTTCAGAAACACTAAACTACATTCATGAGACTCCTTTGCCCCTCTCCCAGTCGTCCTCTTACCTCTATTTCTCAGCATTGCTCCTCTTCTTGATGTCATGAGCTTTCCCCAAGACAGTCCCACAGAGGTCTAACTGTTTAGGTTACATAGATTTTATTGTTTATAAGGTAGCTTTAATCACACTAATACTTATAATTTAATCTTACCTTTTTCCTGGCTCTTCTAGTTTAATTTTATTCTTATTCTTTTGCTTTTATTATCTGTTTTATCACCCTGCACCCATTTTTTAAAAAGATTTATTTATTTATTTATTCCCTCTCCCACCCCCACCCCTACCCCCACCCCCACCCCCAATGCTTTTGCACTCTCTGTCTGCTCTCTGTGTATTCTTCTGTGTCTGCTTGTCTTCTCTTTAGGCTGCACCGGGAAGCAATCCTGTGTGGGCCAGCTTGCCTTTCACCAAGAGGGAGGAAATTGAACCCTGGACCTCCTGTATGGCAGACGGGAACCCCATAGTTTGAGGCACATCCATTTCCCACCCTGCACCTTTTTATTGACCGTGTGTGTGTGTGTGTGTGTGTGTGTGTGAAACTCTTTTATCTACAATTACTTTGAACTTATGGTGTAATTGTGCAAACACCTTTAGGGATTTTTTGACAATTAATTCATAGGCTATATCTCACTTTCACTTAATATATTTTACTCTTTCAGGTTTTGTGCTAAGGTCCAGGCTTGGCTCCTTTATGGTCCTCACTTATCCTTGAAAGGGGATCCCTTCCAGGGAATGGGTAGAAGCAGGAGGAAAGGTGTCAGGCGGACCCTCAGTTTGCACTCAGCTTGGTGGTCTTGACGATATGCTCACTAATTCTTGTGTTTCTATTGCTTGGGGAACACATCGCTCAGGTTTTATACACTCATTCATTCATTCATTCACTCCATTCTTTACCCAAACATCCGTGTAATCTTTGTTTCTGAAGCCTCTGTCTGTCACATCCTATTCCGGTGTTGTAGATATTCCAGGGAATGAAATGAGCCAGATCTTGCCCCCTTGCCCCTCATATTGCAATGGGGTAATAGACATTAAACATGTAATCAGATAAATTGAAAAGGATAATTGCAGTTTCTTACAGTTGCTATTAAATTTGTTTTAAATACTTGATATTCATGAATTAGCGCTCTATGATGTGACTAGGCAACTCTTTGGAGCTCTCAGCTTTCTCATCTGTAAATAAAGAGGTAAAAATAAAACTGCCCCTTCAAAGTTTTGAAGAGTCTTAAATAAGACAATACCTGTATAAGGGCTTTGGAAGTAGATTATATAAACCTTGATCATTGCTTAAATAAAAACTTAGAGAAATTCTTTTCTTACTCTACTTGCAGACCGCTCTGTATTAGCTGATGACAGATGAATGTGCCTGTAGTAAAATCTGTCCGAGTCAGCACAGGAACATGTTCAATTACTCACCTCCCTACTCCAGCTCCCTCCCCTCCACTGGGAAGAGGGAAGGTGCTACTGGGTTAAGACCCACTTTACTATGCATCACTGCTGAGGCAGAGGCAGGGTCCTGTCTTCTGCAGAGACCCCAGCACCTAGATATGCCGACTCTGGGAAATTCCTGGTGGGAAATAGTAACAGGACATTGGCATCTATCAGTCAGCTCCACGAGGTTAGTTAATGAAAGTCAGTTCTCTAGGGCCTAATTATTCATGGGAGGGCAACACTCATGCTGATTCTGGACCTGCAATCCTAGGAACACTGGTACTCTATGATGAGGAGACTCCCCAGTTTCCTCAACCCTAGACATCTTATAGCATGTCTGCTGGAGTTAAAGAAACAGGTAAAACCTTCAGAAAATCCTTTTGAAGGTAAGTGTAGAAGCCAGGCCAATTCCTCAGAATGGCTCTATTAACATAAAGAGTACAATAATAATGGGGGACCACGGGTACATTGCCCAAACTCTGCAGAAAAATCATTAAGTGCAATCAGCAGCAGTGGGATTATTGGAGAGGGAAGCCGTTGCTGGCACAAAGGCTGTGTGATCTGAAGGGGTAGGCATTACTCACAGCTAAGCAAGTTCCCGTGTGCGCTCCAGGCTTTACTTCTCCTGTGCTCCCGCAAGGGGCAGAGAAACTCAGTATAAAGCCAGCACTGTGTTGGGGAAGGGACAACGTGCTGCGGGGTCCTGACGGGGATGGAAGACATTTCCCAGGGCCGACCCTTGACCTGCCCTCCTAGAGTGAGAGTGAACCAGAACAGGGGAAAGAACTCTCAAGGCAGCAGACACGAAACCCCCACGTGCTCATGCGCCCGGGGCCCCGAGGGCACGGGTCTGCGGAAGTGCGGGATGTGAGAGCCAGGCCTGGAGGGCCTCGAAAGTACTGCGGAGCTGATTAAAAAGTGAGCTAGGGAAGTGATGTGGCTCAGAACAGCGCGTGTGGAAGACGACAGTCACCGCTGTGTGGGGAACCCGGACGCCAGGCTCAGGCTGCTGAGAGGTAGCTGCTGGCACGGCGGCGGGGCCCCGGGTGCCTGCCATTTCCTATCATCGTCGCAGCCTTAGGGGGGCCCTAAGGTCTCCATTTTACACATGAGAAACTGAGACCCAGAAGGGTGACTCTCCAAGGTCAGACAAGCGCCAGGTGGTGGCGCTGGGGCTAAATCACAGGTTGTCTAGCTCCAAGTTGCACATCCTTAACCATTTGGGAGAAAGTTTTCGGTGTAAGATACAGGAGAGCTTTCTAACAGACCTGTGCCATTAGGTTGTGATGCAGAATAAATGAGAATGTACATAGAGGCTGTGTGAGGTGGTGAGCTGCATGTCTAAGGACGTGAACAAGCAGAAACTATCCTCTGAGGCTTGAGGAGTTTAAGTGCCCTGCCTAAGTGGCTAATAGGAGACTGTGCCAGAATGCAAATCCAGGTCCTTCTGCCTCCACGGCTTGTTCCTTCATCCCCGATTTCAGTTTGACATGGAACATCCCTGTCAGCCTAGGTGCTCCAGCTCCATGGTTTACCCCTTAATTCCATTTAAGTGGGCCACCTGCAGCAGGCTGAACTTCAAAACCTGTCCTCTTTGGTCTCCCTAATTGGGCCTTTCCTGTCTTGAGGTTGGGAGCTGTGCCTAAAAGATGCACCGCCAGGCTCCTTTGCTGCTACTGCTCCTCCGTTTATCTGGTTTCAAAGACAAGGTGACAGAAAAGAGCCGGGTTCATCCCAGGTTATCCTCGCTAAGTCTAAACAGCGTGTCTCCCCTGCAGACGCGGAATATTAAGGCAAACATTTTAAAGACCAGGAAAACAGAAACTCTCTCTGCAGCGGTGCGTGACTATGTTAGCTGAGCAGATGTGAATTAGTGAGTGTGTGGATATGCGTGTGAGTGAATGAGTGTGTGTGTGACTGTGTGAGTGAATTGTGCGATTGAGAGTTCATGTGCATGTGCATGAGTGTGTGTGTGTGTGCACATGGGTGCGTGAGTGTGTGAGAGCATGTGTGTGGGTGTGAATGAGTGTGAGTACGTGTGTATGTGTGTTGCTGCTCTCTTAAAGCAGGCCAGAGAGAATGAGAAGAATAATTCGGGGAAGTAAAACCCGTTTAGGAAATTGGGAGACGTGGTGCGGCATTGAAGGAAGAGCTGCACCTAGTCCCTCCCATCTCGGCCACGTACCTGCTGAGTGACTTTGGACAAGTCAATAACCTTTCTGTTCCTCAGTCTCCTCACGTGTGGCGTTGGGGAAATGATATGCACCAAACGGTTTGGGTGCGACCGCAACGTGCTAACGCAGGTCAAGTGCCCGTCAGGACGCCTGGCCTGTGGGGGCGCCTCAGGGCTGTGCCCCGTCTGCGTCCCAGGGCTGCCAGCATTAATGGCCACAAACCGGGTGCTCAAAGCAACAGAGATTTATGGAGGCCAGAAGTCCAAGAGCAAGGTGTCAGCAGGGCCACGCTCCCTCAGAGGGCTCCACGGACGCATCCTTCCTTGCTTCTCACCAGCCTCGGGGGTTGCCGGGAATCCCTGGCGTCCCTTGGTTTGTGGCGGCCGCTCTCCAGTCTCTGCCCCATCTTCTCATGACTTGCTTTCCTCACGTCCGCCTGTCTCCAAAGCTTCCTCTCCTTCAAAGGACACCAGCCATTGCGTTCAAGGCCTCCTCTAACCCAGCATGACCTCATTTTAATTTGGTCCCATCTGCAAACACCCTATTTCCAAGTAAGGCCACATTCACGGTCACCAGGGGCTAGGACGTCAGCCTGTCTTTTGTGGGGACCACCGCTCGTCCTACAACGTGCCCCTTGCTGCAGACCTCCCTGCGCCTTGCCTCGGGCACTGCAGAAGCCCTCACAGACTTCTGCCTCTCCTGGGACCCTCAGGATAGCTCTCAGGGCTCCCCACCACAGCCCACCACTGAGACCCGAGGTGCAGTAGTGAGGGAGCAGACGACCCCAGTGTCCCTTCAGGGGCACCCTTCACTCCCCAAGTGGACCGTTCGGGTCTGGGAGCATGCGTGTCCTTGCCGACACCCTCCTCAGAGGGCACTGCCCCACCTAAGAGCTGGTCTTGCTGAGGTCTGAGAGGGGAAGTCACAGCTCACAGATCCTGAGGTGCAGGCCCAGGGCTCCTTCCACCTGCGACCAGCGGAGGCAGGCTCCCTCTAGTCGCATCTAGTGTGCTGGTAAACTTTTAAAACAATATCTAAATTTAACTGCTATCTCTACCCTCCTGCTCTTGAACAGTCTAAGGACCTGGACCTCTTTATCTCAGATTGCCCCTCGGCTGCCTTACGTGTTATACCATCTAATACTTTAACAAGAAAATTAGTCACTATCATTATTATTGGGATTGTTTTATGGGCTCTGTAAATTTTTTTCTTTAGGCTTCCTCACATGTTTTCGACTTCTTAGCTTCTACTTGCTTCTTTCAGCTCATACCTTTTCAAAGTTCAATTTCTGTCTTTCTGTAGTTCGGGCTTTTGTTGTTTTTTCAGGTAAGATACGTGAGTGGTATGTTCGCTCATGGTTTTCTATTTTTGGAGGGAGAGAGGGAAGGAGGGATCATAAAATTATCTATTTCATCTTTGTTCTTGAATGATCATTTAGTTCAGTATAAAAGCCTCAGGTGACATACTCCCTTGGCAGGTTAAAGATATAATTATGTAATCTGGACTCAGTTGTCGCTGTTGAGAAATCACTGAAACCACTTCAGTGGAGTTGATGTTTCTTTAGGTAATCTGTACTTTCTCTTTGTTTCTTTTTAAAGAAATCTTCCCCTCCCAATTGGTCTTTTGTTGGTTCAATGTGATATGTCTAGGTGTGGATTTATTTTTATTTATTGCTTCTGTATTTATTATTGTGCTTCTTGAATCTGAGGTTTCATATTTTTCATGAGTAATTAGAAAATACTCAGAAATTTGCCCTGTGAATATGTCCTTCCCTCATTCTCTCTATTGTCTCCTTCTGCAACCCCTAAACGTAAGTAGGGCCTTTTTAATCCACTGTCTATATCTCCTAATCTCCATAAAAATTTTCCACCTCCTCATCACTGTGTGCTAAGGCCTGGGTAGTAACCCTCAGGTCTACCTGTCAGCTCATTAATTCTTTCTTCAGCTGTTACTAATTTTTTTAGGAGGTACAAGGGATTGAACCTGGGACCTTGTACATGGAGGCAGGTGCTCAACCACCGAGCTACACCCACACCTGTGACTAATGTGATGTTGGACCTATCCATTCCCTAAGGGTTCCCCATCCAATGGCAATGTTTTTATTGTAAAACATCGAATAGGTTCTTTTTTCAAATTTTGCTGTTCTTTATTCATAATGTCTTTTTGGTTGTGTTTTTTTCACTTTTAAATTTTATGTTTTTAGTCATTTTAAATACACTTGTGTTATGTATAGAAAGTCAAATTTTCAGAGAAGCCTGAGTTCTAGTGGATACCTTCAGCATGGGGCCAACTTTCATGTGAATTTCTTAACATGAGATTTCCTGACCAATATAGGTAATGTAAAATCAAGTCCCAGGTCTACCTGAAGCAGAGTCCTGGGTTTTCTATCTTCAAGGAAGTCTATATGTTTCTCTTCCAGAGGCCAGGCAGATGTAATCTCCATGTTCTAGATTGTTTTCTTGCTACTCTGTGGAAACTGAATTATAAACCCTGTATTCCTTATTTCATCCTTGCCTAGAAAATATAATTTAGGCAGAAAAACTCTTAGCAGTTAATAAAGAACTTTTAAAATGGAGTGTGTTGACTCAGCTACTTTGAGAAGATTAGCCTTAAGCTAGTCAATATATCTTCATGGATAAGAATGGAAAATATTAGCAAATATAAACATAGCTCTTACCATAAAAATCAAGTTAAATCTGAACTTATTCTCTACCTTATCATCAGAGAGCTGTATTCTTTTCCAACTAAGCTTGCTGAAATGGGCAAAGGCCTATCTTGTAACATTGAAAGTTTCACAATACCACAGTTTCAAGGACTCCTGACTTGCTACCTTGAGACTAGACTATATTTCCCATAACAAAAATCAGAATGTGTGTCCCATACACTGTATTTAGTGTTTTTCATAAAAGGTTGATCTTACCAACCTGCCGTGCTGATAAATTGGCTCACTATAGTTATCTCATTATGGCATCGCTGGTCTCACCCTAATAAGCTTGATCTTTATGCAAAGACCCTAAAGACATTCTTAAAATGAGGCAGACAGCTAAAATCCTAGCTCGCCTAGTATGATATCGTTACAAGTGAAAGCAGGTGTCAAATGGATTCACTTGAAGATAGAATATGGAATCTCAAGCTGGCCCTGAAAAACCCGCTCCTGAGGATGCAGAACTTTATGCAAAGATGTAAGTTCTAACACCTCAGGTGTCATGAACCCAGAACCTTTTCCCCTGCCTTCAGCTACTTTCTTTTTTAATGTCAAAAATTATGTTCTATTAATTTTTTAAACAAATCAATTTTATTGATACATATTAATAAAGCATACAATTTATCCAAAGTATAAAGTCAATAGTATTTGGTATAATCACACAGTTGTATGTTCATCACTTCAATTATTATTAAAGATTTTCATTATTTCATTAATAATAATAAACAACAAAAAACAGACAAACAAGAAAATTCCTCACGTCTCAATCGCTCTGTTTCCCCTGCTGTACATAGCTGCTATTTCTGGCTATTCTTGCACAATAATTTATTTGTTTATTAAGCACTTTTATTGAAATATATTCACATACCATGTGTTCTATCCAAAGCATATAATCAATGGTTTTTATTATAATCACAATATTGTACAGTCATCATCTAAAATATTTTAGAACAATTTCATTACTCCAAAAAGAAAGACTCCACATCCCTTAGCATTCCTTCCTCAGCCCTACATAATCACTACTCTAATTTCATCTTTATAAACTGCTTTATATTTACATTTTACATAAATGGAATTATGCAATATGTAGTACTCTGTGTCTGGTCTCTTTCACTTAGTATAATTTTTTTTGTCTGATATGAACATTTTGTAGTATTAATCTATATTTATACAGCTTCAAAGAAAAATGGTCTTATATATCCAATTTTACCCATATTCATATTTCACAAAATATATTTATATTTCACACAATGTATTTAGTTCATAATAGTGCAATCATACACTATTTGTCCTTTTGTGTCTGGCTTGCTTCGCTCAACATAATGTCCTCCAGGTTCAGCCATGTTGTTATATGTTTCATAACTTCGTTTCTTCTTACCACTGCATAATATTCCATCGTGTATATACACCACAATTTGTTTATCTATTCATCAGTTGATGGACACCTGGGTTGTTTCCAACTTTTGGCTACCGTGAATAAAGCTGCTATGAACATTCGTGTGCAGATGTCTGTTCATATCACTGCTCTCAGTTCTTCTGGGTATATACCCAGTAGTGGTATTGCAGGGTCACGTGGCAAGTCTACATTCAACTTCTTCAGGAACTGCCAAACAGTCCTCCACAGTGGCTGTACCATTCTGCACACCCAACAACAGTGAATAAGCATTCTTATCTCTTCACATCCTCTCCAACATTAACAGTTTTCTGAATTTTTAATGGTGGCCAGTTTAATAGGTATGAAATATCTCATTGTAGTTTTGAATTGCATTTCCCTAATAGCTAGTGATGTTGGACATTTTTTCATGTGTTTCTTCACCATTTTTATTTCTTCTTTGGACAGTTGTCTTTTCAAGTCTTTTGCCAATTTTTTAATAGTTACTTTGTCTTTTTATTGTTGAGTTGTACGATCTCCTTATCTATCATGGATATTAAACCCTTATCAGACATGTGATTGCCAAATATTTTCTCCCATTGAGTCGGCTGCCTTTTCACCATTTTGACAAAGTCCTTTGAGGTGCAAAAGTGTTTAATTTTGAGGAGATCCCATTTATCTATTTTTTCTTTTGTTGCTTATGCTTTGGGTATAAGGTTTATGAAACTACCACCTACCACAAGATCTTGAAACTGTTTTCCTACATTTTCTTCTAGGAGTTTTTGGTGGTTGTTTTTATATTTAGTCCTTGATCCTTTTTGATTTAATTTTTGTATAAAGTGTGAGATAGGGGTCATCTCTTCTTCTTTTGGATATGGATATCCAGTTTTCCCAGCACTATTTGTTGAATTGCCAATTTCTTGCTTAGCCTACATTAGTTACAAAGGTCCTTTACCTTAGCTGAGGATGGCTCCATGTGTACTATCTCCAAATATCCTATCGTCAACATGTTTCCTGGTGGGATTTGCTTGCTTTGGGAGACAATTACTGAAGGAAGTCTCACATTATCTCACCACATGAGAAAGTGGGGGTAGGACTTGTATATTAAAGTTCTGGACACACTTCCTAGCTTTGTGCTTTGGACCATGCTGTTTCATCTACTTTGAAAACCATTTCCCCAAGCCAATTTTATGCCTAGAAAAAATTCCCCTGTTTTCATCAAATACTTGGAACATCATCTCCTTTGGAGCCTTTCCTGGTCATCCCTTCATTATAAGGTTATCTCCCACCCCTAATCCTTACACAGAATCAGATATAATTATTCCCTCCTCTGAGTTCCTTTCCTTTAGCTAGCACCGCCATCAGACACTGGTTACACTTTCTTCCTTTAGCATAATCATTTGATTGCATTTCTCTTCTCTTCTCTTCTCTTCTCTTCTCTTCTCTTCTCTTCTCTTCTCTTCTCTTCTCTTCTCTTCTCCTCTCCTCTCCTCTCCTCTCCTCTCCTCTCCTCTGCTCTCCTCTTCTCCTTCTCTATAAGAGGGAATGATGAAGAAGGAGGGAGTGAGAAAGAAGGAAGTAAGGGGAAATAAAGAAATAACAAGGAAAACGAAGTGGATATAATCATATCTTTCAAGTTGTAAGAAGGAAGCTGAAATCAATACACTCATCAACAGGAAAAATATAGAGAAAATGTTCTACTTTTCCAATCTTTGTTTTATGGATTGGGAAATTAAAAGGACTATCAATGACTCTTGAAGGTGACAGTCTTGTGAATAATGTATGTCTGTAATGTTTGTACTGATAGTGTTTACTACATACTCATGTGACCTTTGCTTTCACTCAATCTTTGACAAAAAGTCTTGAGAGGCAAGTTGGAGAGTTTCTATTTATTTGAAATTTGTAGCTGAAGGAACTGAATCTCTGGCAGGTAGAGTAATATGCTGTATCACTTGATTGGTAACTGGCAGAGCTAGACCCATTGATTCCTATTCTAGTAATGTGTCTGTTATATATGGCCTCATTTCAAAAAGTTGACTCAAGTAGGGAGTAAACATAAACCCTAGAGAAGCTGTGGTTATTTAAAGGATGATGGAGAGCAGAGAGAATAACTGCACAGTATTGGGAAGCAGCATCAACAGCCCACCTTCCGCCTTTGGAGAATGCTGTCCTGCTGGACAACGACTATTCTTCCTACAGCTTGACCTTGACTTCATCATCTGTTAAATACTGGGTTGGATGATCCACAACTGTGACCCTGGTCCACAGCTGTGACACTGGAGATGTAGAACAAGTCTTAAGAGCTCAAAAGAATGGCCTTGCCAAGTTGAGAACATCTATGTGGCAATGTGGTATAATGGAAAATACACTTTATCCGATAGATCTGGGTTTCGATTCCAGTGTAGTTGTTGTGGCCAAGTCCTTTCACCTAGCTAAGACTCTCTTTTCTCATCTGCTAAATGCAGATAATAAACCTGCACCACACAGGGAAAATTAAATAAGATTTTATATATACAACGCCCAGCACATAATAAGAGCTTGATGAATCCTCCATCTCTACCCCCATTTGTATCAGAAGGGAAAAAAAGAAGCATAGCATAAAACAAATAAGCTTATGCATGTGCTTGGACATTTGTCCTCAGAGTGATATTATGTGAATGATGAAGGTGGTTGAGTAGCTAATAAATGTCTGTGCTACAAGTCCCAAAGTTGTCAACTAGCAGTTATGTGCTCGTGTAAATACTTTAGCTTTTGTATTGGCTGAGACCCCATTGCTCATAATTCCCTTTAAGTAACTCGGTCTTGGCACACAAAAGAACAATTCCTTCCAAATGTTTTTCTCTGAGAAGCTTATTGAAGCAATTGGAGATCTATTGCTCTACACTGATCTCTCAACATGGTTGCTTTATTCTAGGTCTACCTCAGTAGCTATCATAGAATACAGGTCTACAAGACAATTCCAGGGCTAAACCCAGGACCACCTCAAGACCTGCAGAGCCCACTGCACTTAAACACATGTCTCTGTTTAAGAAAGCCACAGCACTCTGTGTTAACGATGGGGACCCTGCTTCCACATGATGTGCACTAAGGGTAATAGAAACTTAATAGCAGCCGAGTGACAGAAAGTCTCTAATCACAGAAAAGCAGAGGAGGAAAAAAGACAAAGCTTGCCTCAAGAGATTCAGCAAAAAGCTCTCTGAGAGGTAATAAGGTTGGACGTTTTTCAGAAATTGGTAGTGGGAGGCTCTGCTAGCGATTAAAGTAAGAAACTAAGAATGAGATGGCCTTGGTTCAACTCCTAGAGGCAGGGCTATTTGCCAGGTGACTCCAGCAAAATAGAACTTACCATCCATGGCAGGCAACAGCTTAAGCTGTAAACAGGCACCAACAACACATCTGTTAACAATATTTCTCCCCATACAGTCCACTCCTTAAAAGGCAATGAGGAATAGAAAGACCTGGGTTCAAATCTCCCTGTCACTTCTGGTCATGTGACTTTAGGCTAATGGGTTTCAAATTACCATGCTGAATCTCTGTAAATAGATTTCCTGATGCTATCAGGCAGTGATGTAATGAAAAATAATTGGGATTGTGCATATGCAGCACATAAAATGGGTTCTACTCTCCTTTAGCCATTTAGGAGAGAAAGACCATAACAATCATTTGTCTTGCTGCCCTATCAATTTTCCCTCTGCTTTTCTATCCCCAATTCCCCTACCCACTATCACCCTGGCTATCTGCATGATGTGTAAAAGTAATAGGAATTAGAAAATCTTGGCTTTGTCCAGACTCTACCATAGCTAGCTGTGTGATATTGTGTGTCACTTAACCTCTCTGAGCCTCAATTTCTTCATCTTTAAAATGAGTATGGCGGAATTGTCAACATTCACTGGTTGTTCTGAATACCAAAAAAGATAACGCATATGAAAGAATTTTGTAGCTTGTGAGGACAATATACATATCAGTGGTTAAAACTGCATACAAGAACACAAGGTCTCAGGGATTTTAACTGATTTGAACAAGGTCACACATGTAACCAATTATTTATTCATTAAAGATCTGTGACTTTCCATTAGGTATCAAGTACAATGGCAAGTGCTGGGTTAGCGGAGATTTTTTTTGTTGTTTTCAATAAAGAATTCATAGCTTAGCATACAAGACCACAAAAACAGAACTAAAGCAGCATAAAATAAACAAAGAAATATGGAAACAGGGTGATTATTTGCTCCAGGTAGAAAACTATAACATAAGTACAAAGACACTGAGCAAGAATTGAGGTAGAAACCTTGGGTTAAAGAATCCAAGAAAATCATTCTGCCCACACAAGTGGCTCTAAAAGATGTGAAAGGACTGAGAATGAGTTGATATGATTCTTAAAGCCCATATACAATCCAAATGCCATATTTGCATGTATGTGTATATTATAGACATATATGTGTCTATTATGCATGTATATGCTACCTATATACATATTAATGTGTATAATATCTATCTATATGTAGATAATATATAAGTGAGAAAGAATGGAGTTCTAAATTTTGGAAAGGCAAATTTCATTTTAAAAACCATAGCAGATTCTGCTTCTAGTGTGGGAAGTGGTATTTGACTTTGGGGCAGAACTTCCCTTTATGTGGGGGCAGACTGTGAATTCAATGAAGTTACCCAAAAGCAGATGCTTCAGACTGAGATTTCTCATCAGTAACACAAATTGGATTAAGAGCCCTGGTGTTTCCCGGAAGGCATGAGGTTGTTTTCCCCTTAAAATGTCTTTAGACTGCCGTGTTCCTGACAGTAGCTAGAAGACTCTCCTCAAGTAACTGCTCACATTAGATTGAGAGGTGCGCCCTGGTTGGGGCAGAAAGAGCAGGAAGACTGCCATCCCAGGCTGGAGGGCAGATTGCGAAGAGGTCTGGGCTGCTCGTCTCTGTCACTCATAGGGCATCAGTTAGGACCAAACAACGCAGGTGTGAGGGTGTGTGTTGCGGCGGTTGCGTTGCTTCAGTCCTGGGACTAGATCACATCCTTGGAGTGGTGCTGGGTTTACCCTGAATATTCGCGCAGCCCATGCTTTTTATTGCCTTTGTCACAAATCTGAGTCTTTATAATTCTGAAATAAATGTTATAGCATAAAACAAAAGCCTCAAGATTCAGTCCCAGAAGAGGTGTGGTTCAGTGCCCAATGCATGCAGCAATGGAGCGCCCTTAAAAACAGGGGGTACAGTATGGTGGGAAATGTACACCCTGTGGGTCTTTTCTCCCTCTCTACAGTGTGTGCTTGTGGGAGGGCCAGTCCAGGCAAGGGAAGAGTGAACACTGAGAGTGCTCGAGGGATGTTTGAAGCTCAATGGTGGGGCCCTCCAATGACATTGTGAGAAGTCACAGTTTTGCTCCATCTGAACTGGAGTAGATAAGCTGAATATCACTAAATAGGGTATAGGGTTAAGGGATGGAAGTTAAGCATTTCGCTACTGGACACTTGAGATAGACCTTACAGTTTGGTGCAAGAGATGAGACTCCATAATATTTATAATATGGGAATGGGCACAGACATTTGACTTCCAGAGTCCTGGGGCCAACAGGGATTCTTGGAATGGGACCAAGAAAATAGTGGATTCTCTTCAAAGCCAGTAATGAGATTCCATCATTGATTTCCATCGGCAATCTCTTTTTTTTGAGGGTCCCAGAGAGAGCTGTTTCTGTACACAGAGGGCTACTGCCCTTTTTTACTGAAGAAGGTTCATTTCAGGATGGAGCATTTAAACTGGGTAGGGCAGGGTATCCAAGAAGTCAGCTCCAAGACTGCAGGGACATTGTGTGATTTGCTCACTACTGCATCCCCAGCACTTAGACAGTGCTTGGCCCATGAGAAGTGCTCAGTAAATATTTCTTAACTGCACAGATAAAGTAATGTCTGAGACATAGAAAGACATAGGCTGGCTGAGCAGCCAAAGGTAGCTCTTGGATATTGCTGTTGGGCAACAGGATGACAGCAAGGAATAGCCCGGTAGTGAGGCCATTGGAAGGAAGGCAGGGAAAGATTGAAAAGGCTCCACTGTGAGAGGTTAGCAGCATCCTGAAGGTGCCCTAGGGAAAAGCTACTGTCCCATAAAGATGTTCAGGTCTGATGCCAGGCAGCGGCAGAAGCTGTCCAGCTGCCCTGGGGCCACTCCCTGATTTCGGACTCTCCAGCTTTGGTGAGCAAATGACGACCCCCAAAGATGTCCACACCCTAATCCCAGAACCTGGAAAGATGTTTCCTTACGTGGTCACAGGGACTTTGCAGATATAATTAAGGCTCAGCCTTTAAAGTAGGGGGATTGTCCTGGATCCCCTGGATTATCCCATGGGCCCAATCTAATCACATGAGCCCTTAAAAGCAGAGAACTTTCTCTGGCTCCAGGCAAAAGAGATGCTGCAGAAGGGGCTGCAGAGCCATCTGAAGCAGGAAAGGGACTTGTGCCGTAGGTGGCTCTGAGACATAAGACAGCATGTGAGCCCCTGGACTGCATGAGAAGGGATCTGAGCAACCTAGGGAGCAGAGGACGGACACTGACTGACAGCCAGCTGGTCCTGGTATCTCCCCTGACCTTGCTTTATATCTCCATAGCACTATCACCATTGACATTCTGTATTTTTCCTTAATAGTCAGCAGTTACTTTGCCTCTCCTCCCTAGCATTTAAGCTTTACAGGAGTGGAGAGTTTGTTTTTTTCATGACTATTTCTACAGTTCCTAGAAGAATGTCTGGCAAATGGCCTGTGCTCAATAAATACTTGTTAGAGGTGAATAAATGAGTTATATCATTCTATCCTCCCAAGAACCCCATCATCATCCCTGCTTTATAACAGATGTCAAGGAGGCTCTGAGTGGTTAAGAGAGGAGTCCCAGCCTTCATTGCCAAAGTGCCTCCAGCTCTTCAGCTCAGCACAAGCACAAGGCAGGAGCCAGATAAACACCCGCTGACCACCTCACCAAGCGGCTTGTGGTAGAGGCACGCTCTCTTCACAACACTGCATGGGCCTCCCCTTTCTGGTGGTGGACAGATGCAGATAAGGTCTGCCAGCCTCCATTCATCTCCCTACAGTAACTTCCCTCTTCCTTGAGTTTTCCGTTTCCTTCCTTGGTAAAGACTCAGTTTATTTCATGCGGGAGTAAGCTTCCACTTTGAATCACAACAACGAACGTTATCTGACATCAATTGCCACAGCTTAAAGAGGTTTAGGCTTGACAGACTGTAAAGCCGTTTGTGAAAGCTGGAGCTGAGTGACAAAACGCCCGTCATGAAGCATAAACCTGTCAGCTGCAATTACCCACAAAGGATTCCAGAGAAGCAGAAGAATTAAACCCTGTAAATCCAAAAAGCCCAATTGGAATGACTTATTTATTGGGCATCATTTAATGAAGGCTCTTAAATGGACTTTGTTCCTCTGCATGGTATTTTGCTTTCTTTCTATTTGCATAGATCTGCCCATGGAAAGGGGAGCCTCTGAGAAGATGTCCAGGTACCTTATGCCGAACCTGATGCTGCAGGGCATAGGTAACTCTTTGTCATCCAGGTCTAACAGCCCAAAGCTGTTTGACCACCAACCATAGCCACATCTACCCACCTCTGTCTACAAAGGGCACTAAAAATCTTCGTGTACAACCCTGAGAAACCCTATTACTGCACTGCTTGGTAAAATATTGTAGCTGCAATATTGGTTTGTGTTCACCAAACCCTGTTTTTTCCCTCCTGCCAACACAGCTAACCTAAACTTCCCAGTTAGACTTGCAGTTAGGTAGCACCATATGTCCATGTTCTCATATATAGAATGAGAGTCAAAGGGACAGGTCATATCTACCTCTCTCATGGTTTTTCTTCCTTCTTCTCACCTCCCACAGGCTGGGCAGATGTACAGTATCCAGCAGAATGTCCCGTGGTACCAAGGGATGGTGGAGCCATTCAGTGGAAGGAACCTGAGTCTCTGAGAGTACATAGAACACAACTCCCCGACTGTCCCAGTTCCTGGCAGAGGTTAAAGATTAAATAAATGGTAGCTGTACACAAGGAAGGCTTCAAATTATTCCTTGAAGAATGGGTAAGATTCAAGCAGGGAGAAAAAAAAATGGAAAAGATATTTGTGGTGGATAAAAAAGGTGTTAGACAATAGGCGTGGCAGTTTGATATTATTTATGAATTCCGAAAAGAGATATTGATTATGTTTGTAAACTGGTCTGTTCCTTTGGGCATGATACCGTTTGACTGTATTAGATTCAGCTGAGATGCCTTTGATTAAATTATGTTAAGATTAGCACTTTGATTTGACCATGTCATTTGGGCAACTCAGTTTGAGTCCCCGCCCCCTTTGTGGGCTATATAAATGGACACTCAATCAAGGAGAAACACAGAAGTAGATACACAGAAGAAGATGCACGGGAATAGAGAGAGCTCCATAGACACGGCAGAGGAGAGAACTTGATCCTGGGGCCCGGAGAGAGATGAGCCATTTGCCTGATAGTTTGCAGCTGAAGAGACCAGAGCCCTGCACAGCTAAGAAGGCCTGGAAAGAAACGAGCCCTCCAGCCTGCAGCTGAGATTGGAAGAAGCTGGGTCCATGGAGCCTTAAGAGCAAAGAGGAAGGCTGAACCCTCGCCAAGATCTGTCACCTCTTGCTTCAACACGTGGCAACGGACTTTGGTGAGAAAAGTAACCTTGAGTTGGACTCTTTAGGGCCTTGTAACTATAAGCTTTTACCCCAAATAAACACCCTTTCTAAAAGCCAACAGATTTATGATGCTTTGCATCAGCACCCCCTTTGGCTGACTGATATAGTAGAAAACTTACATTTCTTAAGAATTGATGAAGTCCCACTTAGCATAGATTATCTGAGCTCATAATTGGGTGTGGAATAGGCATCTCAATAGATCAGTTTCCTAGCTAAACTCGTTTCCTCCCCTATTCTTTCAACTTAGTAAATGCCAGTCCTACTCTTTGGGTTGCCTAGGCCAAAATTCTTAGAGTCAGTTTAACCCCTGTCCATTTCTCAACCTCACATATAATCTATTAGCAAATTATATTGGCTGTTCCTTCAAATTATTTCCAGAGTCACCCACTTCTTATCACTTCCACTGCTGGTAGCATTCTAATTCAAGCCATCGTCTTTCATCCGAGCAGCTGTTAAACCCTCCTAATTGATTTCCTCGCCCCCACTTCTAACCCCCTTGCCCACCCTGCTTACTATCCAGACAGTAAAGTGACCATTTGAAAATCCTGTCCACTTGTGTCACTTCTCTGCTTTCTGAATAGCTCCCATCTCACTAATAATGAGACCAAAATCCCCAAAGATTGCCTTCAAGGCGCTGCATGAACGGCCTTCACCAATACTTGTCTGCCT
>JAQZBX010056617.1:0-18153 GCA_029593785.1 Cabassous unicinctus
AGAAACCAAGAGAAGTGATAGGATGATAGGAGGGAATCTAACCTCTTAAGGCCCTTGCCTCACCTTGGTAAGTAGCTGAGGTCCTGGCTGAACCTGACTGGGGGTTCACTGTTTAGCCATGGCATGAACAGGAAGCCAGGGTGTTTCAATTCAGAGCTGAGTGGGAGGAATGGAGTTGAACAGCACTGGTGTGTGTAGCCCCTTCCCTGTGGATGGGGGTGGAATTATAAAGATGCTGCAAACACAAGGCCAACGAATTGCTTGCAATATGGACTTTGGAGACCCACATCCAGAGGACGAAATACAACACAGGGTTGGGATGGTCATTCTCCTCATGTCGGCAGGGTACAGGGGGTCCGAGGGGAAGGCAGTGCTCCCAGAGAGCCTGATCAACACGGCCAAAATGAGTGGTTTAGTGGGCAGTCATCAGCAGTGAGGGATCAAGGCAGAAAATCATGGGAGAGGAGACCCCAGCATCACCCAGGGGAGGCTATAAAGGGACACCAGTGCAGGTACAATGAACCAGTATGATTTTTTTTTCCCCCAGGCGGTCAGCTCACTGCACCGAGCAGGCTGGCCTGCCCTCACCAGGAGGCCTGGGAATCGAACCCAGGGCCTCCCATATGGTAAACGGGAACCCAACCAATTGAGCCACAGCGGCTTCCCGAGCCAGTATGGTTTAATGTCAATGTTTATGCAGCCTAATATATTCACATCTGGGGAAGGCATGGGGAAATTCAGTTCAGAGAAAACTTCCATCAATCAAGCATTTTATCATGCGGTCTTTTTGGCCAATGTACTATGTGCTTAACTAAAGGTGAGACTAACAGAGAAGTGACTTGTTTCCTAAAAACAGAAAGAAAAAACAACAACAAAATGAAACTTATCCATGTAAAAGAGTCTGTCCCATCCAAAATGGTATCTCAGGAGGTTATATACGCATTCCAAAATACTCACGATATTTTCAAAAATCCTCTTTGGGAACTGACTTCAGAGTCATCCTATGAATCACACATTAGAATCAGCTGGTTTGAACACCCACCACCTTCTTCAGATTTGCTTTTGAATACTTTTTGTTTGATCCCAAGGATAAAATCTTCTATAGAATAATTATGCTCTTTCACCAAGCCTGTGTCTCCTTAGATTATAAACTTCTTGAATCAAAGGCATGTGTCTGGTTCAGATTTGGCCCCAACCCCAGGACCAGGCACTTTACAAATGCCTAATCAATTTTCTGTGGCTGTTGACTCCACTTCATAGGGCTGTTATATCTTATACACACTATAGACCCCAAATAGGAAAAGGTTTACCCTCTCTTCTCAGGTGGCTTTTTGGTTATTAAGTAGTTAATATTTATTCCAAAAAAGAAAGGGTTATTCTAAATCTGCACCTACCCAAGCCCACAGTGCCTCCTGGAATGAACATCAACCATTTAGCTTTTTCTGTTGGTTAACGTCACAAAGAACAGTCTGTCAACATTTTTCCCTACGTTGCTTTTCTTTTCGGGGACATGGAATAAAGATGAAAAAGCACAGCTCTGGGAGCACACAGAACAGAGAGCTAAAACTCGAGGGATTGATTATGTATTCATGTATTTATTACAATTTCTGAAAAATGGCCCAGCTGCTTCGGCTTATATAAGCTGGCTGAAATATTTCACTCAATAGTGTTCTCATCTGATAGGTACAATATTCAGTGAATTAATGCAAGTTTTTTTTGTTTTTAGCCCTAAAAGGAGAAAATTAAAATTAAGTGAAAAAATAATGTTAGTTCCTGAAACTGGGATGCTCCATTTCTTTGCGTCTTCTTTTTCTGTGAGCTGGTCCAAGCACCCTCTTCCTCCAGGGGTAGGTATTGGAACCTCTTCAACCTGAAGGATTTTTCCAGTTGCTCACACCTGTCCCTCATCCTCTGAGTTTCTGATCCAGAAGGTCCAGACCCAGGTCTGTTCACTTGTGTCTTGTAAAATGCTTCCAGATCATTCTGATGGAACCACTGATTGAAGATCTGTGGTCTATAGCTGCCTGACCATGCTGTCCTGTGATTTCTGTCCTGTGATTGTCATTATGCCCAATAAGTTTTGTTTATGGTCAAATGATGAAATAGCCCAACTCCAACGATCTTAAACAGAAGGAGGAATTTTTTAGTTCACATAACTGGGAAGTCCAGAGGTAGGCTTGGCAAAGATGTTGCTCGATTCATACCCAAATGGTGTCAAGATCTTTCAATTTCTCTTTCAATTTCTTGGCTTGATCCCTTCATGTTGGTTTCATTCTCAGACAAGTTCTTCCTGTGGAGGTAAGATGGCTGCTACCTGCCTGGCTACATGCCTTCCAAGTACATCAGAAAGTTAGTTTCTCTTTCCCAATTGTTTGAATGCAATTCTCAGATCTGACGCTCCTTGGTCCAAATTGGGTTCCAAGTACTTATCCCATGTGTATCAGGCAGGGTTCATTTGTAGAACACTCTAGAAATTTAAAACACAGGAGAATTTAACACCAGCATTGGGTGTTTACAAAATTGTTGAGCAGTCTTAAGGAATAAGTGATTCCCAGAACATGACAAAACTGACCTGCTGGAGGGGGAGGGGACCCCTGGAACAGTGAGCAAGGTGGAGGGATCAAAAGGCTACCAGAGTAACTACTGAGTCCAAGACAACATGCTGGATTTGTGATTCAGGGATCAGGAGACCAAAAGGTGCTGGGCATCACTGTCATGGCCACCAAACTGCTTCTCAAACCCAAGACACAATTGACCAGAGGCTGGACAGCTGTTGTAGAAAGTCTAGCCATGAGCATGCATGTCTACAGAAAGTGTGAGAGTCACAGGAAAGCTGTCTTTGCTGCACTTCTACCTTCCAAATTACACTGGAGTGGAAATTTTTAGATAATAATTTGCATTCAGATCATTGCCTGTGGAAGAGTCTGGGGAAAAGAAGGTAGTTTTTAGCTGTGCAAGATATCCCTGCAATACAGCATAACCCTCTGAGGGAGGTTAGAAAGGATTCTGGAGACCTCCCATCCACCATGGGAGAGATTGGGAAGGTGCAAGTCTTTCTTGGCCTGTGCCAAGCCACCCTCCCAGCCCCTGCGATTGGCAAGGGTTAAGTCCACGTGAAGCCCAGGGATACATAATGGGTAGAGGGTTGTTGCCCAGAGGAAATTTGGGCTATAGTGTAACCATTATACTGTTACTAGAAGGAGAGGTAAAAGGTGCTGGGTGACAAAACCAATAAATGTCCCCTGCATAGTACATGATACTTTAGAGCTTACACATGCCTTTACCCACTTTATTCCATTTGATTGTCACATAAGCCCTATGAAAGAGGAAGGTCAAATAATATTATTCCCATCTTACAAATAAGGCAGCCCACACTTGGAGGTGAAAAGCTTGCCCAAGTTAATCACTTATAGCTGGTGAGTGGCAGAGCTCACATTCAAAACCCGTGCCCTTACTCAAATCACATTCCCTTGGGCTGGACCAGAATGTGGGAGAAACGCCTTTCTGAAACAACGGTGCCAAGGAGGAGAGCTCTGGTTCCCAAGCCTCAGCCCCTGGCAGGCAGAGCCTTGTGCATGGGGCCTTGGGTGGGGAAGCACTTATTTCCCCTGCTTTCTGAAAGTTATGGCCAAATTTGGGAGTTGGGGCTCACAGAGGACTCTTATATGAGTACACAATCATGTGGATGCTTGGCCTTCCCTTCATTCTGTCTTTATTTGAAAAATGAAACATGATATTTCACATTTGTTTAACGCCGAGTGCTCCAAGATACCATAGTATCATTTTAAATATAGGAATTGAGGGCAGAGATGAGCCCATGTTTCTCCCAAAATGGCAATATTTATAGCATTAGCCAGCCCCATATAAATGCAAAATCTTATTTGATAGTAGATCAAAGCAGATCCCTCCTCCTGGCCATCCTTGTGGGTTGTGAAATGATTGGTTTTGCATACACCAGATGAGAGTAGCATAGAGCTGTAACCAGCAGCACAAATGCCTCCCGGTGTCAGCACCCAGGAAAACCTCCCAGCCAGGGCAGCAGGGGCTTCCTCTCCATCCACTGTCAGGCACATTGGCCTCTGTGATCGCAGGATCTTAAAACTGAACCGCACAGTATTCTGAGCAGCACTACATCTTAGAGAACGGGGTTTGCCCGGGGGCAGGTGGGGCGATGTGGATTTTGGGGGCACATTCTTGGGGAAGAAGAGGACGCCTCAGGCCTACTCCCTGGAAGTTCTGCCTCCTGGCCGGGACTTGCAGGGCCCCACACAGCTGCCGTATGCCCGTGGCTCCAGCCCGCCAGGCAACAGGGCCAAGACTACATTTGGGATCACATAGGCTCTTCCTTTTCATCCATGTTTGGGTCACCGCGCTCCTAGATTCCTCAACGCCCTACTGCAGAGACGGCTTTGAGCCCCGGATCCTCGCCATCAGAGGCTGAGCGAAGGTGCCTCCTCATCTCCCACCTGGACCGTGGTGAGGCATCAACAAGGTCCCACACAGGGAGCAGCTTGGCTCTTTTCTCCCAGTGCTTCATTTTTTTTACCAAGGTAATAGATTGAGACACACACATTGCAGGTGCCTATGCAAGGAGTTTCACTGCCAGGGAGGGCACTAGCAGAAACGTTTGGAGACCACTTGCCTGGACCAAGCACCAGCTGCTCCTGAGTCACGAGTCTCGGCAGCTGGTCCTCAGCTGGGGCTGCCCATGCTCTAGGTGGGCGAGTACCTGGCAGAGGACCGTCCTTCCCTCCTCTCTCCCTCTTTTCACCCCTCCTTCCTGCTCTCCCTCCCATTCCCCCTTCAGTCCTTCCTTCCCTCCTCCCTACCCACCCCCTTACTCTCCCACTCTCTCTTTTGTTCTTTTGCGCAGTCGTGGTGAGTTGGTTAGGTGAGAGGTGGAGGCGGCACAGGCAGCTTTCTGGCTGGCTTGTCCTGACTGTCCCCAAAAGCTGGACAGGCTCCTTCTTCCCTTTGCAGGGAATGTCCTCAGATTCAGACCCTCAAAAAGAAAACATCCCCCTGAGGTCTAGCTGTGTCTCACAGCCTTCCAGAATAAGCTTGGGCCAGGTCTCCTCATCCCCAGTCCAGACCCGGCCTCAGGGACAGGAGCGGCCAGGAGGTGGCCAGAAGCCCCACGGCGGCTGCTCGGGGGAGCAGAGTATCTCAGGGCAGGAGGCCCAGCCCTGTCCTGCCGCCTGGGCTCAATCCCGGCCGTGCCATTTGCTCTCTGTGGGCCGTTCCAAACCCCAGATGCCCCTCAGTCTAAGAACAGTTCCCGCCGCCTTGAGCAGACGTGGGACGAGATGATGCCTGCAAAGCGTTCAGCCCCACGCCGGGCCCAGATGGCCCGCAGGGCTCCAGGATCGACGCTGAAAACACCCCATGAAGAGCCTGGTATATCATCGGCCTGAAATAATTTGTTAGATGTACGCGTGCGATGCTGTGGTAGTTGAGTGCCTGACCTGGCGTGTCTTGGCACGTCTCTGAGGATGTACATACTTGCTGCCCTGCTGCTTAGCCATAAGACCTGCACAGAGATTAGGTTCTGGGAAGGGGATGGGAGAAATGAGGGTCTTTGGCCTCCTAGGAAGGTGGGGGAAACTTTCTCCACTTTTCTCCATTCTCCATTCCTCATCCCCTGCTGAGTTGCTGACTTAGGGTGTCCCATGGGATTTCAGAGGGCGGCCTGGCCCACCTTAAGCCTGGCTGGCAGCAGGACCCCAGCCCCACCTGTCCCAGCCCCCAGTCCTTGATGGCAGCAGAGCCTGTGGACAGATGGTGGTGTCCCAGGCTCGGAGACTGGGGTAGGGCAGGCCCTGCTGCCTGGTGTTCAGAGGTCCCTCAGAGCGGCTGCCTATTCTGTTTATTACCCCACCTTGGCCCTGCTTTTGCCCTTCACCTGGGAGGTTGTTGGGAAGAGCGCCCATCTCTGAGAGCACTGTTGGCTACAGAAACCTGGCTTGTTTGTGACATCCAGAGGTCACGGAAGGAGGCAAGGAGATTGGCAATGGAGCATATGGGGCGGGGAACAGTTTAATCTTAAATTGGACACATCCACAGTTGCATTTTTAGTTCATAACACCAAGAACCTGCAGACACAACATTCCCTGTGGACGTGTTCCCGGAACGCAGACACAAATCCAGCTTGGGCTGCAGGAGAGAGGGCACTGCTGGGGAAAGGCGTTGGAACAGAATGGCATGCACACGCGCGCACACACCAGAGAGCCTTCTGCAGCTCTCAAAGAGCAGTGTGCATCAGAACCACCTGGGCTGGGCAGTTTGCTAAAGAAAAGGATTTATAAGCCTCCCGCCAGGGAAAGCAACCTGGTGGCTCTGGGGCTGCTGGAAATCTGCTTGTTACATGAACTCTTCAGGTGATGCTGAGGAGGTGATGTGTGAGTCACAAAGCCCTGGGTGTGTAAGCACATTGCTTTTTAAATGCCCAGAATTACGGACATGAGAGTTTGGAGTGGGAAACATGGGGCGCTTCTGGGGTAGGCATGTGTGTGTGTGTTGGAGGTGGGGGCATGGTTGTGACTTGAGGAGAGAGGCTGCTGGGAATGAACAAGAGGATCCCAGTTTAGCAAGGGGGGCAGAGGACTAAAAGGCTGGCTTTCTCCATTCTGCAACGGGTCCGGCCCCCTTCTCCCCTCTCCGTCCTCCACCTTCCAGGCCACTGTGAGGGCAGCAGGGTGCGGCCCAATCAGCCAGTGAATGACTCCTTCGAGGGGTCAGCAGCAAGCAGGGGTGGGGAGGCAGGCCCAACCTCCAAGCGCTTGCACCTCCTCCACCAGGTGTCCTGGTCCCTTCTCCTCTGTCTCCCCTCAGTCTCCACTGGCCTGCCTCACCCCCACCCCCACTTTCCTTCCCCGGAGAGGCCCCCAGTGAACACTCCCTGGCTTTGCTCTCCCCTTGGCGACAAGACAGGTCGGGGGGCGAGTGGGCGGCCCCACCTTTCCTGACTGCTGGCCTTGGCCCCATCCCTCACCTCTTTAACCACCTGGCCCAGTCCACAGGTTGTTGTGGTGAGTGCAGATTGCTGAAAGCTGGAGCACTCAAGTGCCTTCCCAAGGCTTAATGTCACCACCTCTTCAAGGGTTTGGATGGGTGTGGCACAAAGATTTGGGGGGATCATATTTTTCTTCTTGTTTCTTCTGCTTGTTCTGTATAGTTTCCCCTTTCTCTTTCCTTTCATGTTTCTCCCAGCAGGTAACTCAGCCCTGTGCTTTTGTTTTTTTGAAAAAGGCTAAGCCCTTCAGGGGGATGAGGACGAAAAAGAAAGGAGAGAAGGAGGGTTTCCTGAGGAAACAGAGAGCTCCACGCTGAAAAGCTCCTCACTCCTGTGACCTGGGCAGAGATGAAGAGGCCGTGGTGGGCTGTGTGAGAGAGGAGTGGCTGTGTGGCCCCCCAGCCCCAAGCTGGGCCGGAGCCACTCTCAGAAGGGACCATTGTAAAAGGGGACCGATGGGGCTGCCTGCAGGGCTCCTGTGCCAGGCAAGGCTCTGGACCTTTGCCAGACCCAGAATAACTGAGTTGGATTGGCATTCAAAATGAAGTTTCCAAAGGAAATAAAGAAAGGTTCCATTTCTAGGGCTGGGTTTGTGCTCTGAGATTCACACCTGCATTTGCATTTCAGCAGTTAATTTCTCAACACACTCTGTCTTAAGTGACATATTATTATTGGCAGGGATTTCAGAGGGGCGGGCAGGGATTGTCCTAATGCGTGCATGGGGGTGCTGAGGGGCTTCCTCCCCCTCGCTCCCCCCCAATGGGGTGGCCAGCTTTCCTTCCAGGTTCTCTGGTGTTGGAGAGATCTTCAAAGGCCACAGAGCGCTGCCCTCGCTAATGTGTGGCTAGATGCAGAAGGACCTCTCTTCTTTGTTTGAAGCTGAACATCACTCCTCCAAGCTGCCTTCCTGGCCCTGTGGCCTCTCTTGAGAAGGGGTTCAAGGCCAACTGGGACCATACGTCAGGTACACAAATGCCGCGGAAGCTCCCTCTCTGCCCTGTATGCCTCCTTCTCAACCAGGCCAAGGCTCCAAATAAACAGAAATCCTATAACTTGGCCCTTTTAGGCTTCTGAAGAGTAAACAGAGTTCCAAGTTCAGGCAGGGAGCTAAGAAAATATTCATGTTTCCATATCTGAAAGCCATAGAAGGAAAACAAAGCTCGCCTTATGGAACATGGGCCCACAGGTAGACAGTGAAGTCTAGAAGTCTGGGCTCAAAGCAGCAGCAGGCCTGGGAATGGCAGGAACCTTCCCCTTGGGGGAATGTTTATCAAGGATGTGTGTTTGAACCTCAAAGACATTCAGATGGGCAAGAAAAGGACCTGCTTGATCTATTTTACCAAGAGATGTCCATTTAAGCCAGGATGGGATAAGCAGACCTGGGAGAATCCCAGGCCAGGGTGCCTTGTCTTCTCCCTGCTTTAGTTGCCAAGCTTCAGCCAGAAAGGTATCTTAGTCTGCCAAAGGCTGCCAATGCAAAGTACCAGAAATGGTTTGGCTTTTATAATGGGAATTTTATTTGGGGTAAAAGCTTACAGTTCCGAAGCTGTGAAATGTCCAAATTAAGGCACCCATCAAAGATGCTTTCTCACCAAAGTCAGCTACTGGTAATCCTGGCATCCTGCTATGTGGCGAGCAGAAAGATGGCAGGGCTCATCTCCTCAGCCTTGAGCTGCTTCCTGGGCCTAGCCCTCGGGAGCCTCTTTCTGTGCCTCTGTGCTCTGCTGATTCCAGACTCTGGGACCTCTCTCAGCTTCTCTGCCTTTCTGCAGTGGTAGGCAAACCTGGAGTCCTTTCTCTCTTTACTTTCTCCTTTCTCTCACATGGCAGGAACAGAAATGGTGGCTTCCTTCCTCTGTGTTTCTCTCTCTGTGTGTCTCCATTTATATCTGACCCAGTAAGAGGGCAGAGACCCAAGCTGGCTCACGCCTCACTGACATAGTCCAATCAAAACAGTCTCACACCCACAGGAAAAGATTAGTTCAAAAACATAATCATTTTCTTTTTGGGATTCATAAGAGAACTTCACACTGTCACACAAGGGTAACAGGGAAATGAGCCAGGGCTAAGCCTGCTTTCCTTGCCCAGTATGCGACCTGTCTGCTTCCCGCACCCTTTTTCCACTAACGCCTCCTCTGTGGTTGCAGGACATCCCAACCCTCCTCAAAACTTGGCTCAGCACTCCCTTTATCTAGGGGGTCTTTCTGAAAGTTTGGTCTATCCCATCTGCTTACTTCTTTGGGATTTATGGGTCATATGTTTATCTGAATATTTCTGGAATAGGTGCTTTTTTCTGCATGTTTGTGTGTGTGTGTGTATCCTCATTGGCAGGTGTCTTAGTTTACCCAGCAGCTATGACAACCACCACAGAACGAGTTGTCTTAAACAACAGGCATTTCTTGTTTTATGGTTTAGTGGGCTAAAAGTCTCAAATTAAGACATTGGAAAGACCACGCTTTCTCCCCAGTGTCTTAACATTCCGGTGCTGGCTTGCCGCAAACCTCGGGGTTCTCTGGCTTGCAACTCTGCCTCCTGTCACATGGCAACCTCTCTCTCCTTGTGTCTTCTCTTCTGGTTTCTGCTAACTTCTGGCCCCCCGCTGTGGCCTTCTCTTTTTAAGGCCTCAAGGAATATGGATTAAGACCCACCCTGATTCAGTTGGCCACATCTGAACTAAGAATAACATCCTCAAAACATCCTATTCACACATGAGTTCACATGCCCAGAATGGGATGAAGATTAAGGCCACGATTCGACCTGGCACAGCAGGGATTGTGATTCTTGCCCTGGCTGCATTGCCTCATCGTGCCCAGAACAAAGAACTTCTCTCAAAGGGAAGGTGGGAATGTTGTGTCACATAAATCCCAGGATGGGATGGGACTTAGACATTCTGGAGTCAAACCCCCTAATTTAAAAAATGGATAAACAGAGGCCCAGGGAGGTGAAAATGACTTATTCAAGACCACACAGCTAGTTCATGGCAGAATTTCTCATGCTTCTTTGAAAATAGTTGGGTTTAATTTTAAAAGAATAAGAAAATTAGTAGTGTAAAAAGTAGAGGAGCTTTTTACCTTCCCATAATTAAGTATAATGCATTTAATATTTTGTAAGCATTCTGACCTTTAAATTTGTTGTCCTATGTCTGCCCTTTGATTAAAATCTATTTAAGGACCAGAACTGGCTGTGTTTCTTTAAAGTACAGTGAAGTCATTCTCGGGTGTTCAGCCTGGCTCTCAGGGACACAGGATTTTTATCCATGGTCAGGATCCAGAATGCCAGGGACCCAACATAAACACCTTCAACATGGGCAGGTCCTGAAGTAATTTGCTTTAAAAAAAAAAAAGAAAAAAAAAAAAAAGTCACATCCACTTGATTGCATAGATGTGCATGGGACAGGAAATGTCCAGAACATCAGTAGGACTTGGTGGTGGGTTGGATGTGTGGTGGAATGGTGGCAGGTGTCCAGAATGACCCATGGCTTTCCAGCTTGTGGATGATGAGAAAGGAGGATTGGGAAAGTTGGTGGCTGGGCAGGAGGTGGGGCCTCCTATGCTCAGTTTAGGGCACATGGAATCAGAGGGTCTGGGAGGCATCCAAGAGGACCCATCAAACAGATGGGTGGGAGAGTATGACTTAGCGTCCCAGAGGCTGTAACCTCTCTGTTTTGTTCCCACTGCATCCTTGGGACATTGCAGGTATTGGTGGAGTGACAGATTAAATTGGCCAAGACAAATGAGGTACTTGAGGGGATCAAACAGAGCTAGCAAGCCCAAGTCCATCCTCTCCTCCTCAGAACCCTGGGCCAGTAAGGCATCTCTCTGTTCTCCTGTCTGCTCACCTGTCAAAGGGAACACCGTTCCCGGCCCACCTCCCTTGTGAGGATGTGAGGAGCCAACAGCATCAGGTATGAGGATGGGCAGGTCTAAGATAGGGTGTCCACAGCAGTGTCAACCAGTTTGATTTATTTTCCCTCTCAATGTTTCTTTCTCACTAAAAAATGAATTTTGTTCCTGACTCAAATGGTAGGCTCAGGTCACGTGGCCAGACTGGTTGTGCCCATCTGTCTATGTGGTCACAGCCTCAGCCCAGGGTACATTTCAGATGCTCTGAGCCTGTTCTATTTGAGGAGGGTGAAAAGCGATTGATTGTTTAATGCACATCTGGCAGCAGCATGCAGATAACAGTGTGAACAGGAGGAGAAGGATTTATATTGCATAACTTTCCTTTGGTCTTTGTAGCTGTTGCATGCTGAAATGCAAATCAGACATGGTAACAACTTCAGGATTTTCAAGAGTGAGGTACCAGAAACAAACTTCCTGAAAAACAAATTGTCAGTAATATTAAGAGCCTTAAAGACATGCAGAGCTTTGGCCCAGTTAGCCCAATTCTATGTGGAAGAAATGATCTGAGATGCCACCAGATGCATTTCATGCTCAACTCCCCATGCATATACTGCCAGGCTTTCTGAGGGAGCTGTCTTCAGCGAGGTCTGCATGTCTCACCTCCAATTCACGTTTGCAGCTTTCTTTTATGTGAATGAATCTTTTCATGTTTCTTTCTAAAAAAATTTTTTTACAGTGAGCCTGTATCTGTCTTAACTCCTGTCAGCATCTCCAGTACCTCCGGCCTGAACCACACAGTCAAGATCCTGGCTCCGACTATTTTGGGGACACATCCGTGTCACTGTGACGTCTCATGACTAATGTTTTAAAGCTCACATTTGGAGTTCCTACAACCAGAGGAGTGTTTTCCTTCCTCAAGGTGCTGTTCATTCATTCCAATAACACAGCCACTGTGCAAATTCTCTTTGGAATGCCTCGGAATTGCCTTAATCACCATCTTTGGAATATCCTTGACAACAGTGAACTTTATCATTCAGGAGGTAAATTTGGTTTTAGGAACTACTAAAGTAATTCAGGGCAAATCTGGTGAATATAGTGGGTAATTTAGCTAGGTGATAGCATTTAAGGTCAAACACAAGCGGTGACTGTAAAGCTATAAGATTTTCTTTCTTGTAGGTCTTAACCTGGCTATGTATAACTGTTAACTCTATGTTTAACCATGTGAGGTACTACAAGACTGTATTTCAAAGTGGTTGCACCATTTTACATTCCCGTCAGCAATATATGAGAGTTCCAATTTCTCACATCCTCACCAATGCTTATTATTCTTTTTTATTATAGCCATACTAGTGGGTGTGACGTGATATCTCATTTTGGGTTTGATTTGCATTTCCCTGATGGCTAATGGTGTTGAGCCACATGTGCTTATTGTCCATTTGTAAGTGTCTTTGGAGAAATGTCTATTCAGATTTATTGCCCATGTTTAATTGGTCTATTTGTCTTTTACTATTGAGTTTTAGTAGTTCTTTATATATTCCAGACACAAAATCCTTATAAGATATGTGATTTATAACACTTTTCTCCCATTCTGTTGTCTTTTTACTTTCTTGTTGGTGTCCTTTGAAGCACATCAGTTTTCAATTTTGATGATGTCCAGTTTATTCTTTCTTTTGTTACTTGTGCTTTTGGTGTCATATGTAAGAAACCATTTCTTAATCCAAGATCACAAAGATTACCCCTATGTTTTCTACTAAGAGTTTATAGTTTTAGCTCTTACATTTAAGTATTTGATCCATTGTGAGTTAAATTTTGTATATTGTATGAGGTGAGTAGGCAGGTTTTAATATGAGTTTAAAAGGGGGTACAAAGTGCAGAGGACACTTGAGAATAAATTATAAAAATGTAAAGAACCAATAAAAAATTAAGAAAAGAAATATGAATTCAATAAGTCATATAAAATAAAAAATATAAAGCGAATGAGAGATAAGGAAGTAGAGACAACAATTGTAGACAACTGTCTCAGCCCATATCCAACCCACAGGGAAGTCCTAGTGGTTCTACCACCAATATGTATTTTGAATTCATCCATTTGGTAAGTACGTTGGGATGGAATAATGTTCTCATACACATGAAATGGTGAGAACTTAAGTTGAAAGAGGGTGTGGTGCATTCAAAGATAGACACACAGTTCCTTCTGGCTGGAGCATTGACATGAGAGGGAACAGATGGAGGGGGTAGGTGGAAATGGAAGGTTGGACAGTATCTAAGGGGGTTTCCAAAGCAGAGTGACAGATCAGATATGCAGTTTTAAAAGTTCACTCTGGCAGCAATGTGAATTCTCAATTAGAGAGGAGTGAACCAGAAGCACAAAACCCAGTTAGGATGTTGTAGCAGTAATGCAGGATGGAGATGATGATAGTCCATATGAAAACAGTACCTAAGGACTGTGGGAAGATGGCGATGGACTAACAGGCATAGGTGAATGCTCTCACAATAACAACAGAGAAAGAGCCAAAAGCTGTCCAAGGAACCTGGTTTGGGGGGTCAGCAGACCAGCACAGTGCTACACAACTCCCAGGAGGGTGAGAGACAGAGAAATGAAGAATCCAAAACAACATGAGTTACCAAGACCCTGAGGCCCCGGGGAAGGCCTTCCCTCCCCGACCCCCAAGATACTAAGCTGGGGTAAAACCCCTGGCTCCCTGCAGCCAATTGAGAGGGGAACAGACATCTTCCTCCCTGTCAACTGTTTCAAGGGAAAAGGGAGGGGACGTTAGGGTGGTTTTCTTCAGTGAATTCAGCCAGTAGAATCTGCTTTGAATCTCCAATCTGGAGATTCAACACAGGAACACAGGAAAGCCAAGACTGAAACCCTTCTGTGGAAAGCTGGGCTGACTGGCTCCACCTGCTGGCCTATCTGGAAATTGCATGTACAAAAACTTCACACTCTCTGTATCCAACCCCTGGGAGAAAATCTGCACCCCACTAGTGAATCCATGGCCCAATTTTGAAAATTGAAGCTGGGCAATTTTAAAGACTGATAATAAGTTGAACCACATATCAAAGAAGACCTGTGTGTGTGTGTGGAAACAATATGCAAGAGAGAGAAATTAGCCATCAGAGTAAATTCACCCACATATTCAGATGCCTACACATCAACAAAAAATTACAAGCCATACTAGAATACTAGAAAGAGAAGAGAATGGGAAAAAAAAATGGAACAGAGTAACGGGGAATTGAATGACAACATGAAATGCACAAACATTTGCATTATTGGTTCCCCAGAAGGAGAAGAGAATGCAAAAGGGGCAGAAAGAATATTTGAGGAAATAATGACTGAAAACTTCCCAACCCTTATGAAGGACATAAATATCAATATCCAAAAAGGACAATGCACCCCGAACAGAATAAATCCAAAGAGACCTACCCTGAGACAACTACTATTCAGAATGACAAATATCAGAGATAAAGAAGATATTCTGAAAGCAGAAAGAGCAAAGCAAAGCATCACATACCAGGGAAACTCGATAAGATGAAGTGCCAACTTCTCATTAGAAACCATGGAGGAGAGAAAAACGTGGTATGATGTAATCAAGGTACTGAAAGAGAAAATCTGCCAGCCAAGAATTCTGTATTTGGCAAAGGTGTCTTTCAAAAATGAGGGTGAGTTCAAAGTCTTCACATGTAAAAAAAAACTGATAGACTATGTTACCAAAGGATCAGATTTGCAAGAGATACCAAAGGGGGTGCTGGAGCCTGAAAGGAAAAAACAAGGGTGAGATATTTGGAGAAGAGTTTAGAAATGAAGATTATTAGGAAGGGTAAACTAAAGGATAAGAAGACAGACAATAGAATGGTATGACAACAGAGAGGTGAAGGAAAAAATTGATGAAGTAAGTAATGCCTTTACAGTAATAACACTGAATGTTAATGGATTGAACTCCCCAATCAAAAAACCTAGAAGGATAGAATGGATAAAAATTACGAGCCATCTCTATGTTGTCTACAAGAGACCCACCTCAGACTTAAGGACAAAACCAGGTTAAAAGTGAAAGGTTGGAAAAAGGTATTCCATGCAAACAGTAGCCAGAAAAGAGCTGGAGTAGACCAGATAAATGTAAAATAACAACATTATAGTATATGAACAATAATTATTCAGTACAACTGGCAAGTTGTTCCTGTGATCAGTATTCTGTAATTTTTTCATACAAAAGAAACACTTGCTTTTAATTGAGGAGGGCTAGAAAAGAGATATATTTTTGAATACTTCATTTTTTCTTTAACCCTTTCTTATTCCTATTCTCTTTAATTAAAATAATCTATCTAGATCAATAATGATTTAGCATGGCTACTGTTGAACAAGATTTTGAGTTTTTCTGTCTCATAAAATTATGAGTTGGTAAATTGTTATCTGCTGTAATTCATTCCAATAAGATGTGAAGAATTCCCAAATAGGAATTAGATTATCTATAAAGAATTATGGCCTAAATGGAAATTAAATAACTAAACCAATTATTTCATTCTTAGAGATTATTATGTCTAAGAGTTAGAGCTGTAATATAAAAATTAGAATTATGTTATAGTTAATTTCCATTATATTTGAATTATTTACATTTATAGATGTTTGTTGCTATGCTATCTATTTTTTATAATTGATTACATCAAACCTAACCTGGCCTTGCACTCTCTTTTAAAATTTGTAATTTCTTGCAATCTATTTTTCTATTTATTTTACAATTTTACAATAAAGGACCTTTTTAAAAAGATTCATTTATTTTTATTTATTTCTCCGCACCTCATTGTTTGTGCTCGCTATCTGCTTGTCTTCTTTTTAGGAGGCACTGGGAACCAAACCTGGGGCCTCCCATGTGGGAGGGAGGCGCCTAATCACTTGAGCCACCTCTGCTCCCTATTTTGTTGTGTCTCTCATTGTGTTTCCTTGCTGTGTCTCTTGGCTGCATCATCTCACTGCATCATCTTGTTGTATCACCTCGCTGCACCAGCCTGTCATGTCAGCTCACTGTCTTGCTAATCTTCTTCAGTAGGCACCAGGAACCAGAACTGGGACCTCCCATGTGGTAGGTGGGAGCCCAGCTGCTTCAGCCACATCTGCTTCCCAATAAAGGACTTTTTAATAGCTAAAAAAAGGCCATTGATTATAATCTTTGGATAGATCATATAGTAGTGAATATATCTCAATAAAACTGCTTAGTAAACAAACAAATAATTGTGTAAGAATAGCCAGAAATAGCAGCTATGTATAGCAGGGGAAACAGAGAGATTGAGAGGTGAAGAATTTTCTTGTTTGTTTGCTTTTTTAATTATTATTTTTTTTTAAATAATGAAAATGCTTTAATAATCATTGAAGTGATGAACGTACAACTATGTGATTCTACTAAATACCATTGATTGTATACTTTGTATGCCTTATTAATATGTATCAATAAAATTGATTTGTTAAAAAAAAAAACAACCCAGTACCTATGGGAATGGAGAAAATTGGGCCAATTAGAGAGGTGTTCAGAGGTGGTGACAGGATGCAGTTGGGGAGAGGGTACATTCTGGTGGAGAGAGGTGCTCTTCCCTGAGAGAGCAGAGGCAGGCTCAGGAGCACATCTACAGAGGCAGCTGCGAGCCCCCTGGAGTTGAGGTGCTTTTGCAGCAGAGAGACTAAATGAGATAAGCCCAACAGCAAGAAGGCTGGCTGTGAGCTTGGTTTCAATGGAGGAGCTCATAGCAGGGGAGCCACCTGAATCTGCTCTGCCACCCACTCTTAACCTCCTCCTTGCAAAGGAGCACAGGTACATTCAAAACCTCTCTATTTAGCTGGTGACATGCACCCAAGATAAATGAGACAAAGACAAACTGACACTGCAAATCAAGAAAAAAACATTTCAAAAGCAAATGCAAGGTAAGGAGTGGAGACAACAATTATAGGAACTCTTTCAAAAAGTTGTCAATGGGGAGGAGAACGGGGGTTTGGAGATCCATTGTGTGTTTTCTTTGGATTTTTGATAAGCAGAGAGACAGCACATTCACCTGCAGGTGCTTGGGTGGGGTAACCAGGACAGTATCTCCAAAGGATCAAGAGTGAGATGCAGAGAGACATCCAAGATGGTAGAGTAGAGCATGGCAGGGTGTACTCATCCTCCTGAAATGGCAAGATGACAGGCAGACTTGCCAGGCACAGGGGAAGCAGTGCAGGCAGCCCGCATGGGTGTCCCCACTGATTGCAGGGAAAAAGCAAGTCAGTGGGCAATGGAGCAGCATGGGTGGCCCACATGGATGGCCCCGCCAGTAACAGGGGAAGCAGTGGGGGGAGTGGTCCCACCAGGTATGGGGGTAGCAGTGGGAGAGTGACAAGAGAGCAGTGCCAGGGCCCTTAAGGGTGGCCCCAGTGGTCTCGGGGAGCAACACAGGGGGTGCTGTGGGGGAGAACAGTGTGGGTGGCCGGCGAGGGTGGCTCTGCCAGTTGGGGTGGAGAGTGGTGAGTGCAGTCTTGCTGGGTGGAGGAGTGGCGGGGGGGTGCAGGAAGGGTAGTCTTGCAGGGCATGGGGGAGTGATGCGGGCAGTCCATGAGGGAGGTCTCACTGGGCATAGGTGGCTCAGGTGGGCACAGGAGGAAGCCAGATGATGGTGCTTGGACACTGGAGGCCAGGGTACTACAGTACAACATCAAGGAAGGAGTTAGACGGGGAGACTGAGAGAGACCACTGCAGAGGAACTGACTCTTTGGAACTGGTCTGTGCCCTCTTTGTGGGTCCCTGGCCTGGTTTTGATCAATTAAAGACAAGCAAGTCTAAATAATTAGAATAAGCAGAAACAAGTGTCAAAAAGAGACTTATCACAAAACTAAACAACAATAAAACCCTGGACAAGAGAGAGAGACCAAATATCAGAGTAAACTCATCAAGATAAGCAGATATCTAGACACCAACAAAAAATTACTTGCCATAGTAAGATACTGGGAGATATGGCCCAATCAAGGGAACAAATTAATAAGTTGGAGGAGATACAGAATTTGGAACTAATCAACATGTCCATACAGATCTCCTAAATCAATTCAAGAGATGAGGGAAGACATAAAGGATATTAAGACACTGCGTGGGAAGCGGGTGTGGCTCAGTGGATAGAGCCCCCGTTTACCATATGGGAGGCCCGGGTTCGCTTCCCGAGGCCTCCTTGTGAGGGCACGCCGGCCTGAGCGGTGTGGTGGGCTGATTCAGCAACCTCACGGCAGGAAGCGGGTGTGGCGCAATGGATAGAGCACCCATTTACCATATGAGAGGCCCCGGGTTC
>JAQZBX010056618.1:0-18147 GCA_029593785.1 Cabassous unicinctus
TAATAACTAATCTTATCATTAAAGTAGTAATATGAAACAAGATATCTTTAAGTTTTTAAATGTTTCAGGAAAGCACAATTAAGTAAGTTAAAGTTAGCACAATTATTTATGAAGGAAGAGATTACTGCAACCTAGAAAAGTATATATTTGAGAAAATCAGGTAGTTTGTTAACCCTTCAGTAAATATAGGAATTCATGCCTGATAGTGAAAGGATGCTTTGTGGAGGAGTAATGGCAGGTGGAATGCTTTTCTTTGATACTGTGTGCGGGACAGAAGGTTAACAGAATGAGAACAAAGGAAATCTGGAATCACACTGCCATGAAGAAAATGGAATGATTAGATTTTCAATGAAATATAATTCATATGGAAATTGTTATAGAGGAGGAAAGAAAGGACTCATCTGCATTTATTATTAAGCAAGTACAATTTAAAAAGTTGAGGAATTATGTGTGGTCTCATTTGGAATAAAACCATTCTCAGAAGATCTTTTGTATTATTCATTAACTTTATTAGAGAAAAATTTTCTAGGTCTTTCTGCCATAGATGGGGAGATTTCAGAAGTCATCCTAGTTCCAGGGTACATGAGGAGAATCATTATCTGCTATGCAGTGTTCAAACACAATTGCAGATATAGTAGCTTTCTTAGAAAACATGTCTGACATCATTAGATGTCATAGAAAATGAGAAAATACCTGCATGTGTTCACGCAGAATTTTAAAATGAATTTAAATAAATATTGGAAATGTGGCTGAATGATTGAAAGGTTGCTTGACCTTGATCTCACATTACATACATTTATTTGCTTAGATTATTTTATCCTGTGAGTGCTAAAGAATACGGGCCCAGGGTGAAAATGGAAATATGTGCATTGATTGATTTTTAAAGACTGTCATTTTTTGATTTCCTGTATCTTGATTTCCAGGCTAGATGCCTTTCCTTGATATGAAAGTTTGCATATTATTTGGTGATATTATGGATTTACTTTATTTTGTTATTCCGTTACTGGAAAATTTTATACATTGACTCCCAGAGAGACTATAGCATGTAAGTAGATATGAGCAACCTCACCATCATCACACAATTCATCCTCATAGATATCTCAAGCCCCTGGAAGCTGCAAGTTGTGCAAGTTCTGCTATTCTTAATGATTTTTCTGGGAGCATTGACTGGGAATCTTCTGATTATCATTGTCATAGTGACCAACCCACGACTACAGTCTCCAATGTATTTCTTTATAGGTAATTTATCTATGATAGATCTTTGCTCCATTTCAGTTACCGTTCCCAAAGTTGTTGTGAATTCTCTGTTAGGCAATAAATCAATTTCTATCTCAGCATGTGCTGCTCAAATTTTCCTGTTTATCCTCTCTGGAACCATAGACTTGGCCTTCCTTGTGGTGATGTCCTATGATCACTATGCTGCCATTTGCCACCCTTGGCACTATGAGCTCACTATCACTCCACATATATAAGCACAGCCAGCTGGTGGCTCATGGGCAAGTGGGTTGGTCAATTCTGCCATCCACACAGGCACCATATTCAGACTTCCTTTCACAGGGTCGAATGTATTCTATCAATATTTCTGTGATGTACTTCAAATTTTGAGGATCTCCTTTTCAGATGTTTGGTTTTCTGAGTTTGTGGTCCTAGCTATTAGTGTATGCATGGGCTTAATATACTCTGATTTATTGTTTATATCATACATTAATATATTTTCAATGGTGCTTAGGATGGATTCCATTTAACCCCATAATAAAGCCTTATGTACCTGCACTCCACAGTTGGCAATTATAATTAGGTTTACAATTTCTGGAACTATTGGTGTTTTAGGTCCCACTGCAGATGAACCATCTCTTAACAATCTGCTCACAGACATGTTCTACATCATGGTGCCCCCATTCATAAACTCCCTCATCTTTAGCCTCCAAAGCAGAGAGATTAGCACTGCTCTAGGCAGAATGTTCAACAATTTTTTATGTTTCCCAACCAGGGTTATCTGTAATCAAAAATACTTAAAAACAAAGTTTGAAAGAATTGTCATTTATATTTGATGTACGTTTTTAGGTTTGAATCTTCCCTTGCAAAATATCTAGAGTTCTCCTGTATAGTTATATTTTTCTGTTTACATATGGCCATCAGGTATATATCTCTGTGTCATAGTTTTTCATACTCTACTCTATATTTGTGTAACTCATGTATTCTTCTTGAAATGGCTTTCTATATTGTCAAAATGTTTTGGAAAATTATTATGATGGTTTAGAGGTGAAAACAACATATGGCATTATATAACACCATGCCTTATACATTGGCAGCTAAACTGATGTCTATTCTTTTCACACAATTTCATGGTAGTAGATCCTTCTACCTCAGAAGAAAATATTGAGTCTTTTGGGTTAGATCAGCATTCTTTTTAAATAATTCTTCTTGTATTCACTCATGTACATGTGCCTGGTCTAAGTAATAAAGTGATTAGAATTAAGAGACATCTGTGAGATTGAGAATTCTATATGGATACAGCACTTAAAAGTCTACTAATGCTGGAATTTTTGAGGTGTTGTTCAAAAGGGGGCCTGTAAAAACCCTGACCTTTAACACAGAATATAGTTCATGCGTTTTATGTCTTTCCTCCACTCTGTATGAAAAGATGTGTACTGCCCTTTTTTCATTCCAGCTTCTGCATGATGAGAAAAAGGATTCCTTAGTATAGAATGGAGTGAATCATGGCCTGCAGAACAACAATCTTGCTAATACTGTGTGATTCACTTTTCCCAAAAGTAAAATATAAAAGTTATACCCTGAAGATTGAGTTTTATTTTTTTGATTCCTTAAGGGTTAGTCAGTCTTCTTACAGTCTAAGGATATCTTAGCCTTCTTATGTCTTAGAATTGAATTATTTCAAATCTTCCTGTTTAAGTCCAGTGACTTATCTAGAAAATATTTACTTTTCTTAGGCACTTATGCTCAGTTATATTCAGCTGCACCTTGTACAATGTGTAAAACAGTCTCATTATGGATCAGTTTTATTAAACTTAGAGGATAGAAGTTAATTATGAACACAGTCTTCCTGACATCAAAACTAATGATCCTAGTAAAAGCTGAATTTGCTTACATTCACCCAATGTATGAAAGATATACTTATATTTATAATACTTATTACATTGTTTTGATAATTGAGGATTATATCACATGGCTTTTTAAAACTAATTTGTTCCTACCTGACTCTTCTTCATGGTTGTTTCTGGGTAAAGGCATCACTAACTGATTTTATATTTGAGTAACCACCTTACAAAGATTAGATTTTACCTTTCTGAATCAGTGTGAATGTCTTTATATTTTGTGATCTGTAATTCATAATTAAATTATTATTCACATGCAGAATATCTGTCCAATTTATTTCCCTCCAGCTATTTGAATATTTTGATCAATTTTATTCTCACTTTAAGGGGAAACTGAAAAAAAATGAATACTTTCTATTTCTTTCATTGTCTTGATATTATTTGAAATTGTATTTCTTCCATTTTTTTTTTTAATTTTTGAGTGTGTTATTAAATTAATGTGCCCAGCAAGTAGTTACTATATTAATCAGAATATTAAATTTTCAATTACTGTAAATTTGTTCTTTGGATAGGACTTTCATAATATTTAAACACTCACCAATTTAATTTTTATCTCAGGATTAGGATAATCATTTACTTTTCCCATATTTTCAACATATTTTAATTATAAATATATATCATGAGGAAAAGTCTTCAAGATTTCTTAAAACATACAAAATGAACTTTTAATATTAGAAATGCTGTATATACACATATATATAATACCCTTTAGTACTCTAACTCTATATGGTCTGCAATATATATTTCTCATAGTGTGATGCAATACAAAATTATCCCTTATCTCTTTGAATAGATAAATTAGAGTTATTAAAATGTCACACTCTCCCATCAATTGTCTCAGTATACTGTGGTCATTTTAAAAGGTTTTCTTTATGTTCTTTTTCATTCAAAATCTAAATTTCAGTCAATACTCTGTTCTACTGAGATGTTTGTTCACAATTGTAATTGGGGTGACTGAAAGATAACTGATGAACTCTGTACCTTGCAGATAATTGGCTGGTGAGTTCTGCTTAATTATATGTAGGTGTGAAGCAGGACATGACTTGGGGTGTCCCATCAATGCCACATTACAAATCTCTTTCCTCTCAGATATCAGTCCACAAAAGTTGCTCATGATTCCCCTGACAATTTACTCAGTATTTATTTCCATAAACAGGAAACTTCAGGTAGTTTTAGCATACACATGGTTGTCTGCTTGATGCTCTGGTATTAGGAGGATGAGGTATGGTACTTGATTCTTTCCCAAGCAAAACTCAATGAATGTACCAGGTTTCAGCATTGCATGTTCTTTCCATTTCCAATAGGCTATACATTTCTGATTTTTAAAATATCTAATAGATCTTTCTTTCATTCTGTTTGCATCTCTGCTATCACCTAAGGCTTCCTTCTCTGTTTATTGGACATGAATTTTCTTATGTTGACTACAACATTTTGAAGATCAGTTCATAGCTAGCTCCCTATTGTCTTCATTACTGATAGTCAAAATTTTCCTTATTACTATTTTGATGGTTTCTTCATCAGGATGAGAGAAATGTGTTCATCTTGGACTAAATGTCTATGAAAGATTTTAAGGAGATATGTGACAGGAAGATGTGTGCATTTCATAAGAAAATAAAGAAATTATTTCTAAATCTTGAGATAAGCAGACAGTTGGAAACTTATTAGATTTCAATTATTTGATTCTCCTTGTAACACCGGAACCACTGATTTAACTCAAGGGCATTTTTATTTCCCCCTAAATCCTTATTTGTCAATTCCTTAATTTATTAATACATTGCAATTTTGGCTTCAGGTCTCGATCTGTGTGGCCCTGGTAAAAAGACTTGCCTCCTCCCACCATTCTAAAGATTAGGAGATTTAGAAATTTTTAAATGCAAGAAGCAGAAATTCCACTAGTGAGCTAGTAGATTGGTAAAACCCAGCTCATGAGGTCAGTTCCAGTCTTATGCTCCCTTGTCACATAATTGTGTGCCATGTTTTCAGTAGGGCCAATAGCTCACAGGTGATGCTTCTGAAATACAGAGCAGTTAACAAGGCACAAAATTGCTCGAGAAGCATAGGGCCATGCACATTTACCTATTACACAGGAGAAAATGAATCTATAACTCTTGGAAATATGAATAGGTTGAGTGAGTCAATTTTAAAAGAATTAATTAGAAATATTGGAAATAATATTGAATGCTTCTTCAAACTTAACCACATTTCTGGCTTTAATATGCTGGATTATCCCAGGAACCCTAATCTCAGGTGCCAAAATATTTTAAAAAATTGATTTTTGTTCATCATGTATATGCCCATCATGTGTTGCCTATACAAATCTTTCATTTTAATAGAGTATATTTGAAGTTGTTTTTCTTATACTTAATAATTAGCACTCCCTCTCTGTAAGAAGATTGTGCTCCAGTACGCCGTCGACACAAAGCTTGAGTTTGTAGCTAGCTTAGGCCCAATAAAAAATAAAGGAAAGGAAGAGTGTGGATATAAGGCTTGATTACATTTACCATTAACTGTTTCTCTTGACACTTGGGTAGAGACTGTTCAGTGAGTTTTGGTTCCAGAGTGAAGAACTATAGCTAACACCAAAAGCTATTAACCAGGAAATAAAACTAATTCTACATTGATAATTGAGGTTTCATTCGAGTATAAGATAGGCTTAGTATATTAATACAACACCACACTAATTCCTAAACTGTTTGAACCAATTACATTAGCAAAGCTTGAGAATTCTCTTTGCTCAACTAATTAAATAATGCTTCATGTTGTGAGATATTTAAATTTTTTCTACAATGTTGAATATTTGCATACACAAGCACATATGCACATATATACCTGGTGGTGATTTTAAATGATTTTAAATTTGAATATACTTTTATATAAATGTATTTTACATGTAAATATACATGTAACTCCTATAAAAATGATTTGTGCCATATAAATTCATTCAGCTTGTTATATAGAATGTATTTTTTTCTAATGATGAAATTTTTTTCTCAAGTGAAAAACCAAAAGTTGGAGTCACAGAGAATATACAGATAAAAAGAAAATCATTCTCTTATGTGATCTCCCCATTTCAAATGCCATTTTACTGTGACAGTTATTGCATTGGTGGCAGGGGGGACAAATCAAAAACTGTAACTTTGATCAATTTGGAGTCACTTATTTTTATAAAATGGGTCATCAAAAATTTGCTAATCAATAAGAAAGGAAAAAAGCAGCAAAAATCTCTGGTAAAGATCTACAGACATAATTATGAATTTATATTTTGCCAAAAAAAGATGGCTAGGAGAAAGAAAAAGAAAAACCAATGGCTAGAAACTTGTGCCAAACCAAAGTAAAGGCTGAAGTCTTTGATGCTATTTCTAAACTTCTACACTAAGTAGTGTTTTGCAATATTTCTTCCATAACTTATCATCCCAATTCATCCCTTTCTTTTCTGTATCTCTGCCCACCCCCAAGAAATAAAAGGGAAGCATAATTTTATCCAGCACCACCTCGGAAGTAAAGGGGCTGGATATAACAGAACATTTTAAAATGTAAAGGTAGTTGTGAATACCAATGAAGGGAGGAAACTTCTAAAGACACAAAGCAGTGCACCTGTACTTTGGGAGTGAGACTCTGAGAGAAGGACTCTGGCCCAGGTTTATGGTGGCTGGCTGGCAGCCATCTTGGCTGGAAGGGGGACCATACAATTGGCAGTATTCAATGAGAGGGCAATGCTTCAACCTCCAAAGGAAGTCTCTAGGTTTCATCCTTAAGTAGATGTGCTTTCCAGACTTCAAAAAGGTCTCCTCCGGAGGATCTGCTCTCTCATGTATAGTAGCGACACAGGAAACCTAAGAGAATAGCACCTATGATAGGGAAAACTCAATTTGACCAGCAATTTTTGCACGCATTATTTTTTGAAGTATCCTTGCTATCACTTTCAATTTTACTTTCACTCAGATGGACATCACCAATATAGTACTGCTTGAGCATTTTGGTGGCATCAAAGGAGTAATCTACATCTTCAAAGCTGTCACTTGCTTCTGCACCAGCTTGTTCCAGCAGAACTTCCTCTCCACCGGGATGCTCCCTGAGGAAGCTTGAGATATCGTAGAATGGACAGTTCATCACCAGCCATAATCCCTTCCAAGAGTTGCATTTCACCACCACTTCCAACCGGTGAAAAGTGGGAGTTCTCAACCTCCTGCCGGTTCCCGTCGCTGCTGCTGCTTCCATAGTCGCCCTTGGGACCGAGATATCTAGCCTCTCCACTGCTAGCTGGGTTTCCACTACTAACTCCTTTGAGAAAATTACATAGAATTTTGGGCTTGTCTTTATCCTTTGAGAAAGAGAAATTCTCAAGTATAATATAATTAAATGTATGAATATTTTTATTGTGGTTTGTATTTTATTTCTTGTTTAAGAATTCCTTACCTACACCCAATTCTGAAGATAGTCTCCTTTGATGCCCTCTAAAAGTAATTTTAGTTTTGTCTTTCACATATTTTCCTTTAATTTACATCTTTGTATGGTTAGAAATTGGGGTCAAATTTCATTTTTATCCAATGTGATTATCTAACTGTCAAATAACTATTTATAGAAAAGCCTGTGTTGTTTATTGTATTATCACACAGGAGCTCTGTCAAATATTAAGGGTGTGTATCTCAGTGTGTTTGTAACTGTCCCCTTTATTCTTTTGTACCAGTCTCTTATTATATTTATTCACTTACACTATGTAAATTCAAATGATTTAACATACATTATTTTTTGAACATGTGAGTTAAACTGAAAAATATATATTTTAATTACACTTTGAAATGCTTCCAGAAAAAAACATGGAAATGGTTGAATTTCATATGTGGAGTTCTATAAAATAAATTTTTCTTCAAATATGAGTAGACAATGCTTTGGGGAAATATATCCGAGCAGTGTGGTATTTACTTATTAGACATATGATAGTACTACTGTGTTTAATAAAATGGTGATTTTAGGAGCAGAAAACACCGAGTGAAATATTTATTTTAGACAGTAGGTTTCCACAGATGAGGTAAATTAATGTATTATGTGTTTTATATGATATGTTTAAACTGATAGAAATTTGCAATTTTGAGGGTGTCAAGAACTGAGTAAAAGCTGAACTGAGAGATCCCTGAGCTGAGATGAACCAGAGCTGACCTGATGTGCCAGTTGATGAAGGTAGTAGACTTTAAAAAGTCAAAGCCAAAGGGAAGTAAACAGTAAAACCTTCAATCCCTTTCTGTGATAGTATAAACAAGAGCATACAGGAAGGAAAGATGGATGCTCCCACCTGTTCATTTCTCCAGGGAATGTGCCAGAAAGAGAGGGTCAGATGGAGCAGCACCTACAAGGGCATCTCTCACTTTTGGGGGTTCCACACACAAAAGGCTCCTGGTGTTTTATGGACCCAGAGTCTGGGGATCGGAGGAGGAAGGGCGTCTAGCTGGGGTACCTGAGGAAGGCCTTGGCTTTGAGCCTCTGGGAGGGAGGCCTCCAACTGGACGAATCTTCCCTAGGATTTCATAAATGCACAAGAGAATGACCAGACAAGGGGGCCTGAGCCCTCGACTGCAATTCCTTTCAGAGGCAGCAAGGCACTGACTGTGCACCAAGTCTGGGGTGGAGGGCAGCTTTCTCTCTCTGTGGCTGCCAGTAAAGCCTTTGTAAGTGCCTCTGGTTGAAAAAATCACAGGAAAGTTGTTTGTGTTTGTATGTTTTTGTTTTTGTTTTTAAACAAGTGCAACACTCTTCATGTCCACCTCTTGATTTTTTAGGAGTCCAGTGAGAAATATAAGTTACCCCTCAACATTGATCCCAATAAGTCTTACTTTGAGATGCGGTATAAATAAATGGGATGTTAATCTGAGGCAACAGCAGACCAGACCCATGATCAAAATCACTCCAGGAATATTGATCAGCCCTGCAAAGAATATTAAATGTAGCCATGAACATTAAACATTGCCAGGTTAGGTAAAAGATGTCTTATAATACATGGGTCTGTTTTAGAGAGCAAGGGACCTTCTTAAATTTTCACATGAAATTTTTTTACCTGACCTGAGGAACTAATTTATTTACAGCACAGCTCTGAACTGTAAATGGAATATTACCTGAATGCCTTTCAGTGCTGAGACAGTACCATGATGGAGTACACACACAAGAAGGAAACATTCAAAGGGCACACTGGATTCCCTTGAAGCAGTGCTTACAATATTAGGACACCTCAATCAGAACATTTATATGTTCATTAGGTATTTAAGTTCACCAGGCATCCAATATCACCTCTCATTGTGCCAGCCGCACTGGGGTTTCTAGTCTACGGCTAATAATTTAGTTTAGTCCTTGGTTTAAAATGACCAGCTAAGGCATTCAATTTCAAACAGTTTTGTTTGCCCATGATGACAGTCCATTTGTCTCATGATTGTGGACATCTGGAGGTGTTCTGCTTGGACATTACAAGAGCTGGGGCCAAATTCTTTGTTTCATAATGAGCACTTTCAGGTATGTTTTAGGTCAGCAGTTAATTGAATGCAAAGCACACCCAGTATCTTAGAAAGGCAGCCTATGAGTATTTTTTCAGGAGGAGAGAAACGTTTTCAGGGACTGTTCTGAAAAACAAAGGTCATTAATATGTCCCCCTCCTAGACACCTCCCTAGGTGATGGATTGTTGTTGTTTTTGTTAGTGTGTCCATTCCATTTATATATATATATATATAAATTCCCTATTCTTATCTAAATCTTCTGTCCAATATATTTGTGCACAAATGGAACAAAAGTATTTTTAAAAATACTTTCCAGAAAGTTGAATCACATTTAAGAATAGTTCAACACAAAATCATGGATTTTATAAAAGATTTTATAATAGGTTTTCCAAACTTCCCATCACTTGAAGTTTAATATTTATCTTAATCTTCCAAGTAGTTGAATCTTTGATGAAGTGTTGAATGGGATGGAATGGTCTTACAAGCTTGCATGAGACCAAGGTGTCAATATCTATAAAGAAGGTTGTACAATTGAAGGAAGGGCACAGACAGCCTGATCAAATGTACAGAGCAGATGGGAAATGCACTTTCAGGGAGATGCTGCATTGAGATACCAGACTGAGCACCTGAGACGTGTAATCTAGACTTGAATCCTCTTGTCCCCATCCACCAGCCACTTAAGCTTGTCCTTTAATGGTTCATTAAAATGCTCTATCACCCCTGTAGCTTTAGGCAGATATGAAGCATGGAAAATTCAACAGATGTCGCATTATTGGGCCAACCCCATATCACTGGGACACAAATTTGGGACAATTACAAGATGCTAAATATTTGAGAAAGCCAAACAGGAAACATTTGGATAGTGTGACCTGAGTCAGTGGAACACAAGGTAATGACCAAACGAAACCTGGAGAAAGTATCAACTGTAGTAAGGAATCATGGCCTGCTGGAAAGCAGGAGAGTCCCAATATTATGTACCTACTCAAAATGTCCTGGCCTGATGGCTCCGGAATCTGTGCCTGGGAAGTATTTTTTTAAATATATTTTTTATTTATTTTTAAAAGATACTTAGATTATATAAATTGTTATATAAAAATATGAGGGATTCCCATATACCCCACTCCCCAGACCTCCCACTTTTTCCCACATTAACAACTTCATTCATTAGTGTAATACATTCATTGCAATTGATGAACATATTTTGGAGCATTGCCACAAACCATGAACTATAGTTTACATTGTAGTTTACACTCTTTCCCACTCAATTCTATAGGCTATGGCAGGATATATAATGGCCTGTATCTGTCACTGCAATGTCATCCTGGTCAATTCCAAGTCATGAAAATGCCCCCATAATACACCTCTTTTTCCCTCTTCCTGTCTTTAGCACCTCCAGTGGCCACTGTCTCCACATCAAGGATATAATTTATTCCATTGCTAGAATCACAGTAATTCTGTAGTAAAACACCAGTAAGTATATTCTATTCCATATTTTATTCACCAATACTTAGGGTTCTGGGATGGGGATGCCCACTCTACCACTAATTGATAAAGGACTTTGATCCCATATGGCTGATGGATGGGATTCCCTTGCTTGCAGTTGTAGACTCTCTCGGTTCCTTGGTGTGGTCGTTGTCCATTCTCATCTCCCCATTATCTGTCCTGGGTGAGTCCAATGAAATGGAGAGTAGGTGCTGCACCTTGTCTGAGGCTCAGGGCACACCTGGCACATGGACAGCCCAGAGATTCAAGTCTCCTGGACATACACCTACCAAATCCAGCACCAATTATATGTTCAAAGAAAAGAGACAGAAAAGGAATGTGTACAGAATTCATATCTGAGTCCAACTCTGTCACATTCAGGAGCCCAATCTCCAAAGTAGGGCCCACTGGCATGACACCAAACTCCAGAACTATCTGTCACAACCGCAAGACCTGGGTGTCTCCAGAGCCTTCAGAAGCCCCACTGTTTGTGATAGTGTCCACTTTGGCTGTCTATGAGATCCTGCTGAGATGTGCATAAGCGTTATCTCTCTGATGACCTCCTGACTCACTTTGAAGTCTCTTAGCAATATACACTTATTTGTCTCTACATTTCCCCCCTTTTATTCAAGATCTTTTTCCAGTTTTATTACAAGCCGATGCTTGGTAGTCATCCCTCAGTGCCAGAGATGCTCATCCCTGGGAGTCATGTCCTTCTCTGGGGGGAAGGTAATGCATTTATTTGCTGAGTCTGGTTTAGAGCGAGGCCACATTTGAGCAAAAAGGAGGCTCTCAGGAGGTAACTCTTAGGCACCCTACAAAACTAGGCCAAATTGCAAATTCAAAAGCAAAAGGCTCATAAGCATAGTTATCAGTATTAAGGACCCATCAATGAACCATCCTTCTTCACTAGTCATTGTCCCTGTGCTTGGGAGATTGTTGCTGTTCTATTAGAGAATGTGGCAGAGCTGCCCAGGATGGGGATTCAACAATCTTTCATGTTTGTGTGACTCTCTACCCACTGTGGCAATGGCCCGTGAACATTTGAACATATTTAAAGACCTTATATGTATGCCCAGGTGAACTTCCACTCATTCATCCCCCATCACTGACACCCCACACCATTGATCCTTCCCTGACATAGTCGTAACCCTTCTCTTATCCAAAACTTCAAAAATGAAGCCAAGAATGTTTCTGAAATTCAATTAATAGGAAAAAGAAAAAAATAATGATAGGTTTAAACATAAGAAATAAAATACGTAATAATTTAGAAAAACTAAAATAAAGTAAAAAAGTGAAAAATATTTTAAAAAATGTTTTCTGACATTTTGCCTTTCATCACTGTAATATCTGTTGTCCTGTATGTACAGTGCCATTTTCTCCCATTTCTTCCGCATTGTCTTACTTTTTTTTATTTTTTATTTTTGGTCTATAAAGAGGTTTTAGGTCACAGTAAAGTTACATACAGAATACAGGGGACTCCCATATACACACATCCTCCTCCTCTCCCCCCTTCCTATTAATAACCATTTTACATGTGGATTGCACATTCATTACAACTGATGTGAAAATATTGGAACATAGCTACTAACCTTGGTCAATGGTTTATATTATGGTTTAGATTTTAGACTATACACTTTTATAAATTTTTTATGAAATTTAACATGGTCTGTATTCTTCATTGCAAGATCATGCAGAACACTTCCATTGCCCCCTAAATACTCCTTCTTCCATCTATTCTATTTCTCCCTCCCCATCCCCTCAGGGTCCATGGCTACCACCAGGCTTCACTACTTGAAGGATAAAGTTCAAAGGTATTTGCTACAAAACTGAGGGATTGACACACTAGTCTGTCCTCCCTTATTAGGAACTGCTCATGCTCTCAAGAGACACTATCCCCTCTGTTTGTGCATGCTAGCCCAGGTCAGGATAATATCAGAGTCCCAGGGTTCATCCTATCATGGTACCATGTGAAAATAGGTCATGCATTTGTTTGATCTTTGGCAAAGGACAATTCAATCTACCCATTTAGCTCAGAGGCATGGTCTGTTGTCAGTTATGTTCCCCCTTGTCAGCATAGGGGCCTTTATGATGAGCAGCCAGATGGGTGAAGAAAAAAAAGCCTAATTAGGAGTAAAATTCTTTTTAAACCACATTTCTCATCCCCACAGTGGGGTATGCCAGTCAGAGGCTTGCCAGTGGCCTGAATTAATGGCCAGTTAATGACCCAACACATGACTCAGTAAAAGATAGCTGAGTAGGTTCACATACATTCACATAACCCTTTAAATTTGCCCTGATCTCAGCAATTCCCATCAGTGCTTGGATGCAAATGCTACCGTGGGTACACATGGACAATACATCAATATCAATAATATATTTACTACAAGTGTAGAGGCATTTTTTGTGTAATATTCATGTAATCTAAGTATCTTTTAAAAATAAAACAAAATTGTTAAAAAAATAATAATAATAATACATTCAGTAGTGGAGGCCATACAAGAGAGGTTTGTAGTGGCTTGGAGGGACCCTCCCATAGTTGAGCCTGAGCAAGATTCCCAGTGATGGTGGCCTCAGGCTCAAAGCAAGAGAGTATCATTTGTTCTCTCCCCATCTTGCTGTTTACGAGTGGTAGGTATCACCATCACTTGTCCTCCTGTATCTAAAAGGCCCAACCCCCTCTCCCTCACTTCCCCATTGAACTCTAACCTTTCCACATTGCCTTTATTCTGTTTGGCGATAATACATCTTTAGTGGAGAGGTCCCCCCAAAAAAGCCTATAGGACCCTCTGTTGCAGCCCAAAGTTCAAAGGGAGGTACACATAGAACACCCCTCAAGTCTGTCACAGAGGCTACATTGGTGGGGACCCCTGGGGTGAAATCTGTTTTTCTTTAGGTGATGTGGGTCAGAGGGAGCAGAGAGTATGGCTAAGCAGCTATTTTCTATCCAAATCTCCTAGGGTGGCACAGGGCCAGGAGCCCCATACCTCAGAATTCCCTGGAAGGAGAGACAATAACTGAAAATCTGCAATGAGGCAGATTGGATATCTGTCCTGCCAGCAATGACATTTCTCCTGAGCTGGAACCAACTTAGCAAAGCTGGTGATGGTGGTGATGGGGTGTTGTCACTTTAGGCTATTTTATCTCTGCAGTTTTTTCTTAGAAAGTCCTATTGTACCACCTGGACACACACAAGAGGCCTCACCATTGCCCACCATGGACCTGGTGCTTATGGCATAGGACAAATGGCCCTTTGGCCACATGACAACAACCTGAGAGGGTTGACACTTCAGCCACTGCACTCAGGTTCTGATATGTCTGCTAATCAAATGTGTGCAAAATGAGGCCTCTTTGGTGTGGGAAAATGTGGGATTGGACAACTCCTGCCTCCTCTGTAATAGCCACCATTGCTGTCTTGGTGCTGGTCACTTTTAAGGCACTCTCATGGGGGTAGAAGATGTAACTTAAACCCCAAAGTGAAACTTTCCCTTGATAATTCAAACAGGGTGTTAATTGATGTTTTAACAAGTTTCTGGGCAATATGTCTACCAGGGCCAGGGACCTGCTTACATTTGCTCAGCTCATGGGTTACCCCAGCTTTCTGTGGTCCCACTGTTTGGGTGCCTTAAGTAGTGAGGGGGAGTTCCTTCAATAGGCTTTCTCAAACCCTTCTTTTGGCTCAATAATCTGACCCATCATCACATACTGCCAAGGAGTCAGGGCTTGTTGCCCCTTGGAACTCAAAATTGATATCCCAACTCCATAAGCATTCTCCAAAAATGTCACTCATCCCTCGGAGCATTTCTGTGGAGCACTGGCATGGCTGGAGAAATGCCCCAGGATTTGTGAACATCCCTTCAGAAAGCCCCATGGATTCCACCACCTCCTCCCTTAGGTCCCCCCCAAAATCTTCTGGTTTTCCAGAAGAGCATCATGCTTAATTGGTTACTCTGTTCCCTGTGCCAATTTTACTGAGTTGAATTCAGCTGCCATGTGTTAAAAACAGCTGATTTAATTACTGAAAACCAAAATGATAGTAACAAGTGGGGCCTTTATTCACCTACTGTGATAATATAAGCAGGAGGTTAAACAGGAAAGAAAGAAAATAAACCCTTTCTCATAATGGTGTAGAGAGCTGCCACTGGGGGAGGGACAGATGGCTTAACACAGACTTGGGGATCAACTCACTGCTTAGGGAGCATCAGACAAAAGGCCCCTGGAATTTTATGGACCCTGGGGTTAGGGGTTTAAAATATTGAGTACTGAGGAGAAAGAGTGCCCTAAAAATCTCCCCCCCTCCCTCCAATAAGAAGTTCTCAGCTGAGGCTCCTGAGGAAGGCCTTGGTTTGAGGCCCCTGATCAGAGGCTCCTAATGGAGGCACCTGGGGGAGGAATGCAGCTGTGCTTAAGAGCAAGCCTGGTCAGGGGGGCCTGAGGCCTTGACTGCAACTTTCTTCAGAGACTGCAGCACACTGACTGGGTGACATCTTTTGTGGTGATGGTAGCTTCACTTATGTGGACTGTCAGGTAAAGCTTTTGTAATTGTCTATGGTCAGCCATGAAGAAAACACTAAGTTTTTAAAAATACTTTTTTATTTGATTTTTAAAAGATACTTAGATTACATAAATGTTACATAAAAATGATGGGGATTCCCATATGCCCCACTCCCTACCCCTCCCAAACTTTCCCACATTGACAACATCCTTCATTAGTGTGGTACATTTGTTACAATTGATGAAGACATATTGGATCATTGCCAGTAAGTGTGGATTATAGTTTACATTATAGCTTTTACTCTCTCCCTCACAATTTTATAAGCAATGACAAGAGAAATAATGGCCTGTATCTGTCATTGCAATGTCATGTAGGACAACTCCAATGTTCCCAAAATGCCCCCGTATAACATCTATTTTTCACTCCTCCCTCCACTCAGAACTTTCAGTGACCACTGTCTCCACCTCAATGATAAAAGTTCCTAAAATAACAATAAGTCTTTGGTAGAATAACTGTAAGTCTACTCTAGTTCATCATTCATTCCCCAATCTTGAGTATTCTGGGATGATGTTGCCACTCTTCCTCCAGCTGAGAGGGGTCTTATATCCCATGGGACAGATGGATTGGACTATCTTGCTTGCAGTTGTAGATTCTCTCTGATTCCTGGGATGGTCATTGTCCATCATCATCTCCTTGTTAGTTGTTCTGGGTGAGTGCAGTGAACTGGAGATTGGGTGATGCAACTATATTGAGATTCAGGGCCCAACTGTCACACGGAGAGTTCAAATATTTAAATCTCTTGGACATAAACCTATCAACTCTAATACTCACTATACGTTCAAATAGATGGGGCAGAAGAGCCATGTGTAGGGAAACCACAACTTGATCCAACTCTGTCAGTCTGGGGAGCATAAATTCCAAAGTAGGGCTCACTACCAAGGCACCAACATCCTGAGCTCTCAGCCCTGCCTATAAAGTCTGGCTGTCTCCAGAGCCCTCAGGAGTCCTGCTATTTGAGGCAATATTTACTGTGGCAGTCAATGAGATTCTGCTGAGACATGCATAAGTGTAATCTCTGGAATGACCTCCCAACTTCACTTTGAAGTCTCTTAGCCACATAAACTCATTTGTCTTTACACTTTCTCATTTTGGTCAAGATATTTTTCCAGTTGCATTGCTAGTTGGTGCTTGGTAGTAATCCCTTGGTGCCAGGGAGGCTCATCCCCAGGAGTCATGTCCCATGCCAGGCAGAAGGTAATGCATTGATATGCTGAGTTTGGTTTAGAGAGAGGCCATATTTGAGTAAAAAGGAGGATCTCCAGAGGTAATTCTTAGGCAACCTTTAATACTAGGCAATGTTTCAAGTTCAAAAGAAAAGGTTCATAAGTACACTCATCAATATCAAAGGCATGTCACAATGTTCATCCTCCTTCACTAGGTCACTGCCTCTTTACTCAGGGGATTATTACTGTCCCATTAGAGAATGTAGCAGAAGTTCCCAGGATGGGAATTGGGTATTCTTTTGGTTATTATGTGGATCTCCACCCAATGTGACAGTGCCCCATGAACACTTGAACTCATTCATATGCCTTAAAGTTATGCCCCAGGTTAACCTCCTCCCATGCATCCCCCATCACTGACACCCCACATCAGTGATCCTCCCCTGCCACAGTTTTAATCCTTCTGTGATCCTAAACTTCTTAAAAAATGAAGCCAACAAATAATTAAATAAATTTAATAAGAAAAGGCAATAAAAATTATTGTTTTAAAAATGAAAAATGCAATACAAAAATTAAGAAGAATTTGAAATTTAAAAAAAAATCTAAAAAAATAAATTTTGGCATTATGTCTTTTATCACTGTAAGATCTCTTGTGTTGTATGTACAATGATATTTTCTTCCATTTATTCCCCCAATGTCTTATTTTTTCATTTTATCTTCAAAGAAGCATTAATTTATAGAAAAGTCATGTACAGAACAGAGTGGGAATCTCATACACCCAATATCCTCTCCCATTTCCCCTTTCTCCTATTAACATTTTACATGTGAGTGATGCATTTGTTACAATTGATGCACAAATTTGGAAGCATTGTTACTAACCATGGTCAATCATTTACATTATGGTTCACATTTTGGATCATAAACTTTTACAAATTTTGATGAAATTTAACATTGTCTATATCCATCATTGCAAGATAATGTAGAACAATTTCAATGCCCCCAAAATGTCCCATGTTCCATATATTCTGTTCCTCCCTCCCCTTCCACTCAGGACCCATTGCAACCACCAAGATTCTCTCCTTGAAGAACAAGATTTGTAGTTACTTGCAACAACGTTGAGGGTGTGACGTACTTGCTTTTCCTCCCCTATTAGGCTCTGCCTATGCTCTTGAAAGATTCCCACCTCTCTCTTTAGGAATATAGCAGGACCCCCCAGGAAGGGAGTACAACACCTTTCCATTCATTGTGTGGGTCTCCACCCTCTGATACAATGCACTATGATGGGATGAACATTCGCATACTCCCTAGAACCCTGCCCTAGGTGTGCTCTGTCCTGAATACCCCCACATCAAAC
>JAQZBX010056619.1:0-18155 GCA_029593785.1 Cabassous unicinctus
TTTTTTTTTTTTTTTTTAAATTTATTCCCACCTCTCATTGTTTGAGGTCGCTCTCTGCTCTCTGTGTCCATTTGCTGTGTGCTCTCTGGGTCTGCTTGTCTTCTCTTTAGGAGGCACCAGTAACGAACCCGGAACCTTCCATGTGGGAGAGAAGCACTCAATCAGCACTCACTCAGCTCCCTGGTTTGCTGCATCTCTCATTGCCTTTCCTTTGTCTCTTTGTTGTCTCATCTTGTTGCGTCAGCTCACTGTGCCTGCCGGTTACGCAAGCTCACCTTTCCCAGGAGGCACCAGGAACCGAACCTGGGACCTCCCATGTGGTAGGCGGGAACCCAATCGCTTGAGCCACATCTGCTTTGACCCTACAATTCCAATTCTTGGAATTTCTCCTTCAGAAAAACGGCTGTGCCCAAAGAGAAGTGTACCAGGATGCTCACTGCAGCATCCTGCCACAAACTGGACACAGCCTAAGTATCCATCAGTTGGAGAGTGCTAACAACGCTGACGTGCATTCTTACCAAGGTGCACTGAGCAGCAGGTACTGCCAAGGGAGTTCGTGTGTGTGTATAAACATCTCCATGTAAATGTCTGGGGACTAGGGGGAACACACAGCACCACGTGAACTGTCAGCGTGCTCCCTGAGGGGCGTGCCGCGATGGGCCGGGAAGGCTAGGCCCACTGCCAGCTTTCCTCTCCTCTCGTTTTAAACGTCCTTTCAATTCTTTGACGTTACTGTGGAACTTTCACCACTCTCTATGTCCACACTAATTTCATCATCCCACACCAAAGCTCACACTCATTTAGCCGTAACTCTCCATTTCCCCTCCCACCACCCCGGCAGTCACTACTCTGCTTTCTCTATGAATTTGCTTATTCTAAGTATTTCACAGAAGAGAAACCACACAGTATTTGTGTTTTGTGTCTGGCTTATTTCTCTCAACACGATGTCCAAGTGTCATCCATGTTGTAGCATGGACCAGCACTTTACTTCTTTTTAAGGCTGAATAACGTCCCATTGGATAAATAGACCACATTGTTTTGCCAATCCTCCGTGGACGGATACTTCAGTTGCTTCTGCCTTTTGGCTATTGTGAATAATGCTGTGATGAATACTGTTGGACAAATATCTGTCCCTGCTTTCGATTCTTTTGGGTATCTACCTAGGAGTGGAATTGCTGGGTCATGTCATAATTCTATGTCTAACTTTCTGAGGAACTGCCAAACTCTTTCACATAGCAGTTGCACCATTTTACATTCCCATCAACAATGTATGAAGGCTCCTATTTCTCCACATCCTTGCCAACACTTGTTATTTTCAGGTTGGCTTTTTTGTTTGTTTTTTAAATAACAGCCATCCAACTGGGTGTAAAGTAGCATTTCTTTAATAGCTAATGATATTGAGCATTTTTCCAAATACTTACAGACCATTTGAGTATCTCCTTTGCAGAAATATCTATTCAAATTCTTGTGCCATTTTTAAATTGGGTTGTCTTTTTATTGTTGAGCTCTGGGAGTTCTTTATATATATGGATATTAAACCCTTATCAGATTATGGTTTCTAAATATTTTCTATGTTCTGTAGGTTGTCTTTTCACTATCTTGCTAATGTCCTTTGATATACAAAAGTATTAAATTTTGATGAAGTCCATTTTATCTAGTTTTTGTTTACTGCTTGTGCTTTTGGTGTAAAATCTAAAAATCCATTGCAATTACTCCATTACTAACTTTTTAAAAAATTGACTTGCTTCTTCATAGTGTACTCTTTTGACTCCTTTCTTCTTTGCTTTTCTTTATATTTTCAGTTATTCTCTTATGATTACCTTTGTAATTACAATTAGCATCTTAAACAAGTAACAACCCAGTGTGACTACTAATCTAGCTTCAGTAGTACACAAACTCTCTACTCCTGTAGATCTCCTTCCCTTCCCTTTTATATTATTTTCTCAGGTTATATCCTTGTACATTGTATGCCCGTGCCCATTAACATAGATTTTAAGTTATTTTACACATTTGCCTGTTAAGTTATTTGGAGGGGGGGATTTACAAACCAAAAGTACAATAATACAGGATTTTGTACTTACCTATGTATTTACCTTTACCAATGTTCTTTATTTCTTCTTATAGTTTTGAGTTACTGTATAGAGTGGCCTTTAGTTTCAGCCTGAAGGACTCCCCTGAGCATTTGGCTGGGGGGGGTGGGGCTAGGTCTTCTGGTAATGGGTTCTTTCAGTTTTTGTTTATCCATAAATGTCCTAATGTCTTTCTTTTTTTTTTTAGGAGGTACTGTGGACTGAACCCAGGACCTCATACATGGAAAGCAGGCACTCAACCACTGACCTACATCTGCTCCCCAATGAGAGTTGTTTTTTTCTTCCATTTGTTGTTTTTAGGAGGTACCAGGGATCAAAATTGGGACCTCGTACATGGGAAGCAGGCTCTCAACCATTTGAGCATACCTGCTCCCTATATCCTTCATTTTTGAAAGATATTTTGCCAAATACAGAATTTTTGGATAAGTTTTTTTTCTTTAAATATGTCATCCCACTGTCTTCTGGACTCCATGGTTTCTGATGAGAAATCCACTGCTAATCTTTTTGGGGGTTCCTCATTTGTGACAAGCCATTTTTCTCTCGCTGCTTTTGAAATTCTATCTTTGGATTTTGCCCATTTTGCTAAAATGTTGTCTTGGTGTAGAACTCTTAGTGTCTACCCTGCTTAGAGTTCACTGAGCATCCTGGATGTGTATAATCATGTCTTTCATCAAATGAGGAAGTTTTCAACCATAGTTTCTTCAAGTGCTTCTTCTTCCCCTTTCTGACTTGCCCTTCTACCAATGATGTGTATGTTGGTATGCTTGATGGTGTCCCCCAGGTCCCTCAGGTCTGTTCATTCTTCTTATTTTTCCTCTCTGTTCCTCACACTGGATAATTTCAATTGTCTTGGCTTCAATCAAGTTCACCAGTCCTTTCTTCTGCCGCTTTTCTCTGAGAGGGGTTGCAATAGTGGCTGCCCTCAGAGACAGCCTGCCAGTGACCTTAAGTAGCTGATAGAAATCAGTAATCAGTGATCAGACTGCATACACCTGGATTTTGGAGGATTCAGTCTTTAAGGCCATCCCTGGCATGAGGAGCCTGGGCTACAATCCCCACTGCTGCCTACAAGGCAGTTGGGGGATGGGGAATGGTAGCTGCTGCATGGAAGGTGAAGTGAAGGGATTAATTCTTGGAGCTTCCTACTCTCCAGCTTTTATTTCTTACATTTCTGTAACTGCATAACTTTCTCTCCAAGCATGTATTTCTTTTGTATTTTAACACAGATAAATTCAAAGAAATGAGGATTAATTTCCAAAACTAGAATTAAAAGTAAAGACAACTTAGATTTTATTGAACAAAGTAAATTCCCAGATCACCAATGTTTAGCAAAGAAAGGTCAACACTATCCCACCTCCCCAACCCCTCCCACTGCTAATTCCGAGCTCCTAAACTGATTCCTAAGGCCTCCCATCCCTAGACTCCTTCCTGATTCTCAAATCTTCACATTTTCTGTACCCCACCCACCCAAGGCCACCCCCCTAACCTAAGCCACAGCCTCCTTTCTCCTGCTTCCACTCTGGGCCTCACTCGATCGAATGTCTACTCAGTAGCTCTGAGCTAGAGTCTCAATATAAGTACCAAATCCAATCACATCTCCCAGTCAAAATTCCTCCATGGCTCCCTAGAGCTCCATGCTCTTCATCATGGCCTTCAAAAGGCAGAGTCTAACCCCTCCCTGCCCATCTCTTCTGACTCAGGGCATTCTTCCCTCAATATCCACTGTGGTTGACGGCTCCTCCCCTGCCAATCTTTCCCTGCCCCTCTGGCCTTCTTTCAGTCCCTCCCATCATAGTATTACTTTTAATAACAGCTTTGAGATATAATTCACATACCGTACAATTCACTCATTTAAAGTGAACAACTTAATGGTTTTTTAGTATATTCACAGAGTTGTGCAACCATCACCACAATCAATTTTAGAGTATTTTCATCACCTCAAAAAGAAAACCTGTACCTATTAGTAACCACTCCCCATTCCCCCACCCCACTGCCAGCCCTAGGCAACCACTCATCTGCTTTCTGTCTCTATAGATTTGCCTATGGTGGACATTCCATATAAATGAAATCTGCAATACGTGGTTCTTTGTTCCTGGCTTTTCAGTCAGCATAGTTTTCAAGATTCATCCTTGAAGTATTTATCAATACTTCACTCCTTTTCTTACAGAATAATATTCCATTGTATGGATATGCCACATCTTGTCTCTCCATTCATCTGCTCATGGACATTGGGTTGCTTCTGCTTCTTGGCTATTGTAAATACTGCTGTCAACATTCATGTACATTTTGTGGGACCACGTATTTTCATTCTAGGGTATACACCTAGAAGTGGGATTGCTGGGTCACACAGAAACTCCATATTTAACTTTTTGAGAACTGCCAGACTCTCTTCCAAAGGGTCTCTACCTATTTTACATTCTCACCAGTATGAGGGTTCTGCTTTCTCCACATCCTAACCAATACTTATCATCTGTCTTTTTTAACATAGCCATTTGAATGGATGTGAAGTCGTAGCTCATTAACCCTGATGATTAATGATGTTGAATATCTTTTCATGTGCTTATTGGCCATGTGTGTATCTTCTTTGGAGAAATGTCTATTTGGATCTTTTGCCCATCTTAACTGGGTCATTTGACTTTTTATTATTGAGTTGTAGGAGTTCTCTATATATTCTAGATATATATATCCCTTGGCAGATATATTTGACATGTCCCAAGCCCCCAGAATAGTATCTGGCACATAGTAGGTGCTCAATAAATCTGTGAAGGAATGAACCCTGCCCCAATCTCTGGGGCACTCTATTAGGGGCTGGGGACAAGGTCCCTGTTCTCCCAGGGCTGATATAGTTTAGGGAGACAAAGATACACAGTTTGCAAGCAAATAACTGCAAATTCTGGTAAACCATGAAGATCAAAGAGGGGTAAGTGGAGAGAGCATAGGAATGGAGCTGAGAGAGACTTCTCTGAAGGAGTGACATAAGCCTAGTTGAGAAGGAAGAGAGAGAGTGAACAGCACACTGGGCACAGGGAACCACAGGTACCAACGTCCTCAGGTAAGGAGCCTCACTTATGCCAGGCCAGAAGGAAAGAAGACCCAGATTGCTGGGGTGCAGTTGTGTGGGGCTTCGGGGACTCTGGGGAGTTTGGGCTTTACTCAAAATTCAGTGGGGGTGGGGGAGTTCTCAAAGGTTTTTGGCAGGGGCTGGGCATGTTTTAAAGCTGTTTTTGTACAGTTTTCTGGAACACTGCCACACCACTCGTTTGCATATTGGCTGTCAGCTGGGACAGACCAGACCGGATGACTGGCAAACCTGAAAATATTTACTACCCAGCCCTTTACAGGAAAGGTTTCGGGGACATTTTGAGGGGACTGTTCAGGATGCAGATGGCCCCTTCCCTCGCCCCAGGCCAACCTAACCCCAATGCTGTTGACTACTCCCACCACTTCTCCCCATGCCCACTGCCCCAAGCTTGCTGGGGCCTCCATGGGACCCACCTGGGCCACCATGGTAATCTCCTCCTTGGCCTCCCTGTTTCTGCCCACTAGTCAGATGGAGTCACACCCTGCTCAAAAGCCTCCCAGGGCCCCTAAGCCCTCTAGGAGTAGAAGGCACCCTCACCGTGGCCTAGGGGGCCTGCTGTGATATAATCCACTACCCAGCCTCTCGCCCCCTTCCCTCTCTCCCTCCCTCCACACTGGCCTCCCGGTGGTTCCCTGAGCCCACTCCATTGTGAGGTCTCTGTACTTACTTCGCTGTTCCCTTTGATTGTATGGTTTTTCCCCCATACTTCCCAAGGCACAAAAGTTCCTTTCTTAAAGGGGACTCCTCTGCCTGGCCAAGGCAAAATAGTAGCCCATGTCCCTCTCTAGCCCCCTAATCCTGATTTATTGTCCTGCAAAGTCTTCCTCGCTCACTGTAATGACAGTACTGCCTGGCTGCCTAGCTAGGACAGGAGCTCCACGGAAGCAGGGGTTTTATGCATTGCACTGTGTATCCCCACAGCATATACCGCCAGCCACATAGTAGGTGCTCAGAAACAGTGGATGGAGGTGCCCAAAGTGGATTATAACGGCCACGTGACAGGGCTGTCGCAAGGATCAAGTGGGAGGAGCAGGAGGCCTGGCACACAACCAGCGCGGAACTAACAGGCACCACTGGTATTCGCATCATTATGGTTAGGTCTCTGCGGCGAGTTTTTGAGATAGAGCTCAATTCGACCCCACCTCTGCTACGTCCCAGCAGGGGACGGTGGGCACAGTCACCCCGCCTCCCTGACCTCAGTTTCTTTATCTGTCAAATGGGCTTCGTTCATCCACAGCCAGCAGGCTAACAGTGAAGGTCCCGGGCGTGGCATGACCTGCAAGACAGGCTCCCCTCCCCACACGGTAGCTGTCATCAGGACTCCGCGCCCGCTTCCTCCCTTTCTGGGGTCGCTCCAGGAAGCCCTAAGTCAGGCCCAAATTTCGCTGCTCCTGCGAGGGCCGGAAAGGCCGTCAAGCGAGTAAGGTCTGCGTGGACAGGGGGGCTCTGGTCTCGCCCCTGGCACCGCCCAGCAGACGAGGCCACTTGGCCTTCCGTCCTCCTCAGGAGGCACCGAGGCCAGCAGCGGCCCCCCTCCCGGGCCACTGTGCGCCCATTTTCCAGACGGAGAAAGTGAGTCCCAGGTGGCCCGCCCGGCTGTAGGCCCCGGGCCCGTCACGGGCGGAGCGGGCGGAATGAGGTTCCTCGGACGTCCTTCGCAGGGTCCACTTCCCACGCAGGGAAACTGAGGCCCGGCGTCCTGGACGAGGCCTGGCAAGGGTCAGGGGTCACACTTTGGAGGGCCAAGCCGCCCAGGCCGTCAAGGTCATTCTGCTTGGCCTTTGAACATCCGCAAAGCAAGCTTCGGGTCTTTTCCAGCACAAAATGGCGCCTCGGGGAAAACCTAGGCTCGCTCTCCAGCGCCCACCCCCACCGGCGGTGGGGCGGGGCCGCGAGCCGCAGAGCATTCCTCATTTCCATATACAAAAGACCACGAATTTCGTTGGCTGGGAGCAGATTGTCCCGTGCTAAACCGGATCCCCACTGGCCCATCACCACCTTTCCCCGCCCCCTAGTGCCGCTTTCTCTGTCAGGATTGGCCCGTGCGACTGTCGTAGCGCTGTCCCACGATTCCGCGTCTTCATTGGTCAGAGCGCCTTCCATCATCCGTTTAAAACCCCCGAATCCCGCCCCCTACGCCCCGCCCCGGCACCGAGATCGACCGTTACTCGCGGGCGCGATTTCCTCGCCGGGAGGGCACGCACGCGCACGCCGGGCCGTGGCTGCGTCGCGTTCAAACGGCCCAATCAGCGGCCGCGTCGCCTCCCTCCTCGCCTTCGCCTCTTCTACGCCTTCGCAGCATCTCCGTTCTCCGAGGGCGCCTCCCCGAGCCCCGCGCGTCCCCATTGGCCGGCCCGGCGCGTGCCCCCCTCTCCAACTTCTCTCGCCGCTCTCCGCAACTTGCGGAGGGGGTTGGTGAGAGAGTGGAACGCCGAGGAACGTGCGCATTGACGTCACGGATTGGGGCGCGCCGCCGCGGACCCGCGGGGGGGCGTGGCCTGCGCGCTTGTATAAAAGCGCAGTACTGCGCGCACTGCTGGCTCAGTGCGGCCGGGCAGGGGGCGGCGGAGCAGCGGCCTGGAGCGCGTCGGGCGGCGGAGGCAGCGGGAGTGGAGCGGGGCCGCCGGCGCCTCGCCAGGGCCGCAGCGGCAGCAGTTGGGCCCCCCGCCCCGGCCGGCGGCCCGAAGAGCGCAGGAAGGGGGCCGGGGGGACCCGCCCCCGGCCGACCGCAGTCATGGTGAGCGCGGCCGGCCAGGCCTGCGGGGGGCGGCCGGGGGCTCCGCGGAGGAGGGGGCGGAGCCGCAGGATTCTCGCGCGGACGGCCTGAGCGATTTGAAGGCCTGCCCGGGGGTCCCGGGCTGGCGATGGGCCCCGGGGGCGGGGCAGGGCCGAGGCGGCCCGCAGGCCTCCTGGCGGGGAGGGCCCCGGGCGCCTTGTAGCCCTGCCCGTGGGTGTCATCGGGGAGCCAGGACGCTCCGCCGCCATCTCCGGACCTGAGCTGGGGTCTCGAGGGTTGTCTTGCCAAGATTAGGTGGGAGGAGGCCTCAGGACTACGTGGAGCCCCTGGGGATCGGTGAGGGGATTCGAGGGGCCTCCGGAGCCTTCTGGGAAGATGGAGCCACCCGGAAGTTCTCTTGGAGATCTGTTCCCTCTAATAGTGGGATGTCATTTGGGGGCGGGGAGCATCCTGGGTGGGGGCTCAGGGAACCCAGGGACTCTTGACATCCTGAGGCCAACAGGCTCTAGAATGGGGCGGCTCTGGCACCCCCAGATCCTGTAGGCGGGTGGAGGGCCCAGACTCTGCTCGCAGCTTACCATCCCTTTCCTGTCGTTTCCCAGAACTCCAACGTGGAAAACCTGCCCCCCCACATCATCCGCCTGGTGTACAAGGAGGTGACGACGCTGACTGCTGACCCACCTGATGGCATCAAGGTCTTCCCCAACGAGGAGGACCTCACCGACCTGCAGGTCACCATCGAGGGCCCTGGTGAGTGTCGGGCGCCAAGAGGGTAGGGTGGCTTCGTCCTCAGGACAGATGGCTGGGAAGCGCCCATCGTAAGCTGGACCTGTGCCAGGTGCAGGGACGCCATGTTGGCAGGACAAACACACCTCTTAATCCTGTGGTGCTCAGTGTGGAGGGCAGGACCCCATAAATGACAAGTCATTCTGTACCTTTTCTTACACGAACAACTCCTGCTTGATGGGGGAGCATCTAATGGAGCCCTACCTAAGTTTGGGTGAGGCTTTCAAATATGGCCTCTCTGGCACTTGAAGGCTAGGGTAGGATTCAAGTAGGAAAAGGAAGAGGGACAGCAAAAGTGAAGTCCTGGAGGGTGGGCCAGATGATCTGCACCAGGCCCCTGGGAACATGGTGGAGAGAAGCCAGGCCCAGCAGTGCAGGGAGGACAGGTGCAGACAATCACAGGTGGTTGTGCACTGGTGCAGTGCATGGCTTCATGAACTTCTACAAAGTAATCCAAGGTGTTACTAAAGCAGATACCTGCTGAGGGACCTCGTCAGGGGGTCAAGGGAGACCTCCCTGAGGTGGTGACACTTAGGGTGATGCAACGCTGCGTAAGTATAGGGGTAGGGATAGCAGAAGAGGAAGGCGCTCAGGGCTTCACAGAAACAAAGTGGAAAAGAGATGCTTCTACTCGGTGAAGCATTTGGGGACCGATCCTTTAGACCCTTCTAGGTCTCTAGGGAGTGGGGTAAGGGAGCCGTGGGTGGGTAGCAGGAGTGATGGGTTTCACTCTGACTGCAGTGGGGAGGGGGAGCAGTGAGGAGGCCTGGGCTGCCAACAGGGAAGGAGTCAGCTTCTGAGGCCCTGGAGGCCAGTGGGCCAGGCTTGGTGTTGGGATTGGGGTTATAGGGCTTGAGTCCACAATGGTTCCCACGTTTTGCGGCCTGAGCAGGGGCCGGCAGTGGAGCTGACTGTGGGACTTCCAGAAGGGCAGGTGGGTGTGCAGGTGTGCGGAGCAGTGTGTGACCAGGGTGTTCAGTGGGGAGGAGACGTGCACCCAGGGCTGGGGCAGTGGGGGCACGTGTTTCCCGCGGCCCCTGGGAACCTGCGTCCGTCTGTCCTCTGGGGAATTCCAGCCTGGGTGAGGAGGGAGCAGCCTTAGGAGAGTGGGCTCTGGGGTCTGCTCAGGTGCAGGGAGTCCTGACCGGTTCTGACTGGTTCCCCCTCCACACAGAGGGGACCCCATACGCTGGAGGCTTGTTCCGCATGAAACTCCTGCTGGGGAAGGACTTCCCTGCCTCCCCACCCAAGGGCTACTTCCTGACCAAGATCTTCCACCCCAACGTGGGCGCCAACGGCGAGATCTGTGTCAACGTGCTCAAGAGGGACTGGACAGCGGAGCTGGGCATCCGGCACGTGCTGCTGGTGAGTTCCGGGGCGAGGGCGATCCGGGCCCCCACCTCCCCCGCTCATCCCAGTTCCTGTTACAAGATGAGTTCTAGGTAAGAGCAGGGACTTTCCACGTAACAATCCAGGGCTGGCTGTTCTGGAAAACTCGGGAAAGGTTAGCTGTTGTGGGCCTGGGGCCGCCAGTGTCGCTGTGCCGAGTCCCCTTTGACAAGGAGCAAGTCCTGGGTTGCAGAACGGGACACTTTGCTCACAGGGCTCTCCTCTCCACGTGCCGTTTTAAAAACGTGTAGGTCAGTCGTGGTTAATCTGTCAATAGAGTCTGTGCCACCTTCACCACTGTAATCCCAGAACGTTTCCATAGGCTTTGTCTCCCAGGGAGACATGTGGTCATCACAGCTGGCGTGGGTGGGTGGAGGCCAGAGATGCTGCCGAGCATAGGGCAGCCCCAGTAAAGCGCCATTGGTGCTGGGGCTGGGAAGCCGTGGGCTGCACAGTGCTCCTGGGTGGCTGCAGGCCGACCCAGCTGCTTTAAACTCAATCTAATGGGCCCCTGGGGCAGGTGCCTGAGGAGCTGGTAGGAGGGTGGGGAACTGGGGTTTGCTGCAGGAGGTGAGCTCCAAGGTCAGCAGACCCTAGCCTCTTCAACTGCTCCCCTTCCACTCTCCGGGTGTCAGTGGTGCCTGCCGGAAGATTTAGGAGATGAGCTTACAAAAACTCCGACTGTTTCTGGGGCCCTCCAGGGCCGGAAGGGGCTCCAGCAGTGCCTGTTGACAGTTCTGAGCCTGCCTCAGATGAGCCCAAGAGGGCGCTGGGGCCAGGGTATCGACCTAAGAATGGGGATGGCAGAGCTAGGGCAGGTCCCTGGGTTCCCATCATCCCCAGTGGCACCTACAGCCTCCCAGTTGTCCCGACGCACCTGGCACTGTCCGAGGCCAGCAAGGGGGCAGGGCTCAATGGGCCCAGACACCTGTCCTGAAGCTTTTCCAGGGAGAATTCTCCAGAGCTGCTGGCAGCCTGGCTTCCAGTCAGCCTCCAGGGCTCAGCCCCTGCCTGCAGCTTCATCTCCCCTTTCAATTGAGGTAGACTGAGAGGGGCTTCCCACCCCCCGCCACAAGGCCCCCTCAGCATGCTCCTTGGGCCTCCAGTTTCCGCTGTCTCCCTCTTGTGCAGGGCCACCCCAGGCTGGATCTCGTCCTCTGAGCTGGGTTCCTGTTGAAGCCGGGGAGAGCTTTGGATTTGTGTTTCTGTATCAGGGTTTTGTGGGAGGATGGGGCTCTGGGGGTCCAGCAGACTCGAGTGTGAGTTCCTAAACCGTGCCATGCACTTGCAGTCCAGCTCTGCAGCACTGATCCAGGTGGGGGCCCGAGGCCCCCAGAGGCTGCTTACTCGCTCTGAGCTGCAGAGAGGCAGGGTCAAAGCCACGGTAGCTCTAACCAGGGCTGGGGCAAGTAACTGGCTTTGGCTTGCTGACAGCAGAGGGAGGGGCCTTGGTTCTTTCCCCAGCACCCGCCAGGGGCTCTAGAAGCAGTGACGTTAAACCATCGGTCCGGGCTTGCCCATGGCACCAGTTCCTTCCACACCTTAATCCAGCACCAGCTACAAACCTGTCACTGTTCTGGCCTCTGGAGAAGAGTGGAGGACAAAGGATCTGGTGGGGTTGCACCTTTATAGAGGCAGTGCCAGCAGCGGGGGTGAGAGGCAGGGCGGGGGGCATGTCCACCTTTAGGAAGGATGACGACGAGGGAGTGAGCGTGGCCAGCATGGGAACCTGAGGCTGGCCGCTTGGGCTCGCTGCACCGGCACTGACCGTGGGGCCCCCTCCCCACAGACCATCAAGTGCCTGCTGATCCACCCCAACCCTGAGTCTGCGCTCAACGAGGAGGCGGGCCGCTTGCTGTTGGAGAACTACGAGGAGTACGCGGCCCGTGCCCGCCTACTCACAGAAATCCACGGAGGCGCCGGGGGCTCCAGCGGCGGGAGGCCTGAGACTGGCCGGGCTCTGGCTGGTGCAGCCGCAGCCTCCTCCACCGACCCCTTAGCCCCCGGGGTCCCAGGAGGAGCTGATGGGCCCATGGCCAAGAAGCATGCGGGTGAGCGTGATAAGAAGCTGGCAGCCAAGAAAAAGACGGACAAGAAGCGGGCACTGCGGCGGCTGTAGTGGGCTCTCCCTCCTCCCCTCCCTTCCCCCCAACCCCGCCTGTCCCTCCAACTCTGTCTCTAAGTTATTTAAATTATGGCTTGGGTGGGGGAGGGCATGGGGGGCACTGGGACCTGGATTTGTTTTTCTAAATAAAGTTGGAAAAGTGGCTGCTGTGCCTGATGGACTCCCCAGGACCTTTATCCCGGCCACACTGGGCTACGGCACTCCCACGGCATCTCCACCTAACTGACCAAGTCCAGGGTTGTGAGGTGCCAGCCCGTCTCAGTCCCTGCTGCGGGTGGTGAGGAAGTCATTGCCCCTCTCTGAAGGTCTCTGATCTAACATGGGGGTGGGGGAGCCCTTCCCTGTGGGCCCCAAGCCTCTCCCAGCAGCCTCCATCCCTCTGGGATGGATACGGCAGGTGTGAGGCATCCAGGCTCTCAGGTGCTGTCCCCTCAAAGCCCCCGGGACCAGCGTGGCGCTCGGCCTCGCACAGCAGGGCTGCCCTCAGCCTGCCTCCACGTGCAGGTGGGCCGGCCAGCAGTCAGCCCTCGTGGGTTGGTGGAGGACTCCATAACCCAGGCCACCATTAGGATTCCCAGGGGAGGGAAGAGACGTGGCAGAAGCAGGTGAAATCATACACTGGGGAGAAGCCAGAGCCAGCCGACTGGCTCTGACTCAGTTTGTTTGCTAGAATTTGACTTCCTGTGTCCAGCCAAAGACTGGGAGACATTTGCAATGTGACCAATCAACAAATTACTGGGGTCCTGAATACATAGAGCACTATAAAGATCAATGAGAAATACAAAAATTAAGCGAAACAGGCCAAGAATAGGAACAAGCAAAACAGCCGGAAAAAAGGAAAGCATGGGTTACCACAAAGCCAGCATTTCCACTTGAGGTTGGTAAACAAGGTATTCTGACATAACCGGCTGTTGATAGGGATGCAGAGCAACACAAGTGTAAGCTGGTGCAATCGCTTGGGAGACCAATTCCTGCAATTTCTGTCAACTGTGAGGATGTGAACCGCCTACAGTTCAATCAGTTCTATCTAGGCTGTTCCTCATGCGTGGACAGTTGATGGACAATAGGAATTCACTGACCTACCCAAGCATTGAGGGGAAAAGAATTGCAGAAGAATAGAGTATGATTCTGTTTACATAGGGTGGAGAACCAGGCAAGCCAGTATTGTTTGCAGTTGAGGGACATTGACATTTGAAGGAACGAACATGCGTGAACACAAATTCAGAAGGGTGAAGAGGCTGGTGGTCAGGGAGTGTCATCTATTTTTAAGAGATTTTCAAACCGACTTAAAAATAGAGGATAATAGAAAAGCTTCCCATGCCCATCCCAAGTTCAACAACTCCCAGTATTGTGTCTTAATTGCTTTGTTGGTGTCACACCTATTTTTTGCTTTAGTATTTTCAAGCAAATCCCTGAAGCATAATTTCACACCTAAATACTTAAATGTTTCTAAAAAATAACTTTCTCCTTTAAAAACCTTGATAACATTATCACATCTAGCATCACTGTAATTCCTTAATATCCTCTGAAACTAAATCTATGCTCAAATTTCCCTGATTGCTCAAACCTGTTTTTTTCTCTGTGTTCAAATCAGGATTCAAAGACTCGGCCTTGAGTTTGGTGGTTTTGTCTCTTAAGTCTCTGAATCTTAACACTGCGTGCACACACACAACCCTTTTCCATGCTATTGTTTGTGTGTTGTTTTTCTCAGGTTATGTGGGGTACATATGTGCTAGTCATCTACACCATTTTTTTTGTTTGAACTATCCAATAATTTAAAACTCTACCTTGGGAAGCGGGTGTGGCTCAGTGGATAGAGCCCCCGTTTACCATATGGGAGGCCCGGGTTCGCGTCCCGGCGCCTCCTTGTGAGGGCAGGCCGGCTCGCGCGGCGCCGTGGGCTGATGCGGCAAGACCTCACGGCAAGGGGGAGATGAGCAGACACAGAGAAGACACGCAGCGAATGGACACAGCAGCACAAGCAGCAAGGGGGAGATAAATAAATAAATAAATAAATCTTTAAAACTCATTACCAAGTAACAAAAAACATGGATAATTTATTTTGGACAATATAATCATAGAGATGGAATAACCTTTCTGGTTAAGAATGAAAACTTAAAAGCTATCTAGGATGCCCCTCCCACACTGGATAGCCAGTAAGATACTGAGAAAATGATGTGACTTCTGAGGCGATGTCATAAAAGCTACGTGGCTTCCACTCTGCTTTCTTGCTTTGGGAGAAGCCAGTGGCCATACCGTCAGGATACTCAAGCTGCCCGTGAAACCGTCAGCCATGAGTGCGCCATCTTGGAACCAGATGCTCTGGGACCAGTCAAGCATTCAGATGTCACAGCCCCGACCACCAGCACGACTGCAGCCACAGGAGACCTGGACCCAGAGCCACCAGCTAGGCCGCCTCCAGGTTCCTGATCCACGGACACTGTGTGAAGTAATAAATGTCGTTTTAAGCCACTAGGTTTTGGGGTAATTTGTTACACAGCATTAGATGCCTAATAGAGTCACTTACCTTTAGAAAAAATTTACTTCACTATTTCAAGGTGTTAATAGGGTGGAATAGGGAGGCGGGTGTGGCTCAATCGATAGGGCTCCCGTTTACCATATGGGAGGCCCCGGGTTCGCTTCCCAGGGCCTCCTGGTGAAGGCCAGGCAGCCCGCACGGCGCGGTGAGCTGACGCAGCCGGACGACCCAACAAAGGGAGACAAGCGGACGCAGAAAAGCGCGCAGCAAATGGACACAGCGAGCACAAGCGTCAGGGGGGGATAAATAAATAAATAAATAAATCTTTAAAAAAAAAAAAATAGGGTGGACTATGGGAAAAAATACACCTAATGCAAACCATGTACTATAGTTAACAGTGATGTTTTAGGTGTCTTCCGTCAGTTGTGACAAAGGTACCACATCAATGCTAAGTGTTAATAAGATGATGGGTGTTTTTTTTTTTGGAGCAATGAAAATATTCTAAAATTGTGGTGATGAAAGCACAACTCTGTGATTATACTGAGAGCCACTGATTGTCTGCTCTGGATGGATTGTATGGTATGTGAATAGAACTGCTTACCAAAAAGAGCTATATAGTTAAAGGTGAGTGATGTATAACGTTCAAAATTTTTGAGAAGAAAATATGCTATGAAACTAAGTATAGTGCTTGCTTTAGCAGCACATATACTAAAACTGTAATGATACAGAGAAGGTTAGCATGGCCCTGCTCAAGGATGACACGCAAATTCATGAAGCGTTCCATATTTTTACACCTTACACATGTCTTGGGTGTGTACTAGCTCTTTTCTTGGTTGGTTGGTTGTTTTTTTTTGAGGTACTGGAGGCCTGGGGATTGAACCCAGAAGTGGGTAGCTGGCACTCAACCACTGAGCCACATCGGCTTCCCTGAATTGGCTTTATCGTTTGTTTTGCTTGTTCATTTCTGTCTCCCCAGGAGGCACGGGGAACCAAACCCAGGACCTCCCATGTGGTAGGCGGGTACTCAACTGCTTGAGCCACATCCACTCCCCTCTTTTATTTCTTAATAAACTCTTTACTCTCTTGCCTACCCTTAAAAGAGAGAGAGAGAAAAGAAAAGAGAAGAGAAATAAAGTATAAAGAGACGTGACAAACCTGGGGAAATTATATACGATATATATGAAACTGCTGATTTTTCTACCAAAAAAAAAAGCAATAAAAAAGTGGGCACAGAATAGCAACATGCAGTTCAGAGAACAACATGTGAATTGATGTCTACCATTACTCATTACATTTAAATTTTAATATATTTTAATAGGTGATATATTAATATGGTTCAAATTTTTAAAATATAGACACTTCCCATCCAATTAATGGGCTTAGGTTATTTGGGCCAATCAGCTTGTTAAAAAAACAACCAAAAGTGCCAAATCAATACCTTAAAAGCATTAAGTTACTTATAAGACAGTAAGGAATATTCAGACTAGAATCAAGAAGAAATCTTAAGTAGAAAATTCAAAGGCTGCTTCTGCCCTGAAGAAATTTGCCCACAATTAGCTAGCATCCCCCTCCCCAAATGATAACTCCCAGGATAAGGGTGAACCAAAAGTAAATCTACGCCCCCTCCTCCCTACCTCCAGGGGATGCAGAAACAGTTGACTCGGGTTTGAGCAAAACAGATGAGAAACAAGCAAAGGAAGGCGTGAAGAGAAAAGAAGGGAAGAAAACCCAACTCAGAAGGGATGCAGATTTTCAGCCCAAATTCTTATCACTAGGCTTGTCCAAGAATCTCAAGCCCTGTATTTGATATAAAGTGTTTCTGCATGGAAGACGCAAAGCTAATTCCTTTCTGAAGAGAAGCATCTTCATTGTAGGCCTTGGGATACCTGTTCATATAACTTATCAAGGGCAGAGAGATGTACACAGAAAAATAAATAGGACATCATAAGTGAGAATTAGCAGAAACTGACCCACAAAGACAACAGAAACTGGGATAATAGGAAACAAACCACAAAACTACCATTCTTACTGTGTTTTGTTGTTTTTTTTTTAAAGATTTATTTATTTTATTTATTTATCCCCCCCTTGCTGCTTGTGCCGCTGTGTCCATTCGCTGCGTGTCTTCTCTGTGTCTGCTTATCTCCCCCTTGCCGTGAGGTCTTGCCGCATCAGCCCACGGTGCCGTGTGAGCCGGCCTGCCCTCACAAGGAGGCACCGGGAAGCAAACCCGGGGCCTCTCATATGGTAAACGGGTGCTCTATCCATTGCACCACACCCGCTTCCTGCCATGAGGTTGCTGCATCAGCCCACCAGCACCGCTCAGGCCGGTGTGCCCTCACAAGGAGGCCTCGGGACGCGAACCCGGGCCTCCCATATGGTAAACAGGGGCTCTATCCACTGAGCCACACCCACTTCCCATTACTGTATTTTAAAAACATGAAAAAGGCACTTGAAAGTTAAAAGAAGCTATGAAGAGGAATATAATATATTTGAAGAGAAATGAAAATGTCTAAAAATTTTAAAACAATAATCAAGATTAAAAAATTGAATGCAGGGAGGTGGGTGTGGCTCAGTGGATGGAGCCCCCGTTTACCATATGGGGGGCCCGGGTTCGCTTCCTGAGGCCTCCTTGTGAGGGCACGCCGGCCTGAGCGGTGCGGTGGGCTGATGCAGCAACCTCACGGCACGAAGCGGGTGTGGCGCAATGGATGGAGCACCCGTTTGCCACGTGGGAGGCCCCGGGTTCACTTCCCGGCGCCTCCTTGTGAGGGCACGCCGGCTTGCGCGGCGCTGTGGGCTGATGCGGCAGGACCTCGCGGCGAGGGGGAGATGAGCAGACACGGGGGAGGCGCGCAGCGAATGGACACAGCGGCACGGGTAGCAAGGGGGGAATAAATAAATAAAAATAAATAAATCTTTAAAAAAAAAAAAAATTGAATGCAGCTAAAGAGCAAATTAGTAAACTGGAAGATGGACTAGAAGAAATGAACCATAATGCAGCACAGACATAAAAATACACATGCAAAAGCTTCCAAACTTTTGGAATTAACAACCCACTCCAAAGCAATCTATGGGTCAAAGAATAAATTGCAAAGGAAATTAGAAAATATTTTGACTTATATTAAAGGCCAAAATTTGTGTGATGCATGCAGCTAAAACAGTGCTTAGCAGGAAATGTTAGCTTTAAATGCTTATGTTAAAAAGAAGAAAGGCTGAAAGTAAATGAAATAAGTTTCCAGCTTAAGAAGCTAGAAAAAGAAGAGAAATTTAAACTCAAAGTAAGGGAAGGAAATAACAAAGAGCAAAAGATAAAATACAAATTCCCAATATTAGGAAGGAATGGGCAGGGATATCACTATGGAACCTACAGACATTTAAAAAAAAAGTGGGGGAGATATCATGGATGATTCAATGGTAATAAATTCAACAGCTTAGATGAAAAGGACAAATCACTGAAGAAACAAATT
>JAQZBX010056620.1:0-18166 GCA_029593785.1 Cabassous unicinctus
AATGCTTTAAACATTAACTAAAGGATCCGTTTTAACAAAGAAAAAATATAACCCTGCCATTATAACGCATGATATTGTTTAAAAAATAGCATTGCTTTTCAAAAGTAACACATAACAAACCTTCATATTCCAAAGGCATCTCTGGCCTGCTCCTATCAGATGGCAACAGATGAAAATGCACTTTGTGACTTGGGAAGTCCTATACAAACAAAGCTGTTAATTGTCTAAAGAGCCCCCCTGTTTGTGATTAAGCAGCCAGTAGCAGATGAAAAGCTGTGGGAGTACAAGTCCAGTTGCCCACATGGAGAAACAAACAGAAAAGCTTAGCTTCATTTGATGCAAAGATGAAGCTGATCTTCAATGAGACACTTTCACTTCATAGTCATTTTCTAGAGTATTCTCTGCACTTCCATGATTTTTTTAGTGCATTTGAGGAACAACATGTTGGTTGATAATATCCCTTTCCTTCCCAGATATCTAAGAAATTATTTTCTTGCAAATGAATGATTCTAGAGTTCCTGGATCACAGAATATGTGAAAATTTATTAAAATGAAAAATCAATCGATTAGCAAATCATTACTATAAAACTGTGAGGGAGATCCCACAGGGTCCACCAGAGTTGGAGAAGACGGGAAGGCATGTCCTTTCCGCACATGAGCTCACAATTTCCTTAGGGAGTCAAAGTATGCAGAAAAAATGCAGAACTTCCAATGGATGCTGCCTTGCTCAGCATCAATTCCGGGGCAGAGAAGAACTTGAAGAAGAGGGGTCACTGTGGTTACATGAATTCTTCCTGAGTTCCACCTTCTCTTCTCTGAATTTCTTTTCCTCCAAAAGAGTTAACCATTCCTGTCTCTGCATCTCACCTATCCCTTCCAGATACTTCCATCTTTTGCATGTACAGGACTGTATTATAAAATATTATAAATTCCTTGAAAATTCAAATGAACACTTTTATTCTGGTAACTTTTAAACTATGGACAGTGTGTTCTCAAAAGTAAGCATTTGTATATACCCAAAGGCTTGAAAACCATGACTTAAGCAGATATTTGTATACCAATGCTCATAGCAGCATTATTCACAATAGCCAAAAGATGAAGAAACCCAAGTATCTATTAATAGATGAATGAGTAAACAAAATGTGGAATATATACACAATAAAATATTATTCAGCCATAAAAAGAAATAAAGTTCTGATATATGTGACAACATGGATGAACTTTGAACCAAGTTGAGTGAAATAAGCCAGAGACATGAAAGAACAAATATTTTATCATCTTGCTTATAGGAAATACCCAGAATAAGCACATTCATAGAGACAGATAGTAGATTACAGGTTACTAGGGGTTTGTAGTGAAGGGAAAGGGGAGTTATTATGCAATGATTATAGAGAATCAATTAAGATGACAAAAAATTGGGATAATGCATGTTGGTGATAGTACAATCTTGTGAATGTAATTTTTACCACTAAATTTAGTACACTTGGAAGTCATTCAAGTGGGAAAAATTTGAATTGTATATACATTACTTCAATAAAATATTTTCTTTCAAACAAGTAGGCATTTAATGAAAACAGAGTAGAGAAGGGTCTTGAGGAGTGGATAAAATTAGGTAGGCATGAAAGAGGTCATTTGAGGGATGTGGGAACAATTTGGCTAACGCATATACATGGGAAAGAGCATGGGAACCAAGACATCTTCTGCAGGAGGTGTGTATGGAGTAGCATCTGAATAAGTTGAATGGAATCACATCATGGAGGGTCCTCCAAATTTCAGCAAAATAAAGTCCATCTAGTGTGGCTTTTTTAGCAGAACATAGTGGAATGTTCGTTTTGGGGGTCTTCTTTCACCTTCTTATTTTTTTTACTTTATCCTAAATCCAAGACACCATATGTCAATCATGAGCAAATGGTTTTTCTGTTTTGTTTTGGTTTAGTTGGATATGTGTTGAATCAAAAGGGAAAAGAGCACAATCTAGGTTAAACTTGTTAGGTCTACTGTACTGGACAATTTTGGAATTTCTGCCCAGCTTACAGTCATCTTCATTAATTGCCCACTCCCACAATCTATAATCAAGAGCATACTAATCCCTGGATTAAGATTTTAGTTCTTGAGCAAAAAGTGGATATGATTACATGGAATGCTTTCCCTAGGAATTAGACTTTGTGACTGAAATAGGTCATTCTGTTGGGATGATTGGAAGAGTAAGAAGCTCAAGAAGTATTATAACCATACAACTTTATATTTTATATAAAACTTGTGGAAGTAAATTTTAAAGTAACATCATTTTGGCTTAATATCAAATACCATTTTTTTTCCTATTGCCATGATCCAGAAAGTGTTAACTCTTATTGTAGATAACCCAAAGAGAACCGTTCTATTGTCCTTTGCAGTGCTACTTGTTTAGATGACTGGAGTCTATTTGCAAATACCATTTGATTTTGAAACCAACATGGAGATACATAGTTGTAATTGCTTATGTAACTTTTGGAAAATGTATCAATTCCACACTCTCAGGCAAAGTGGAAATGGTTTGAAGTAAAAAGAATATTCAAATGCAACAATAAATATTCTTTATTCTCAAAAAAAAAAAAAAAAAAGAAGTATTTTAGATCATGCTTTAACTCATGAACCAATGAATCAGAAGTCAGAATGAGAGGTAAGAGAAGAATGCAGCAGATAAAACTGCTTAACATCCAGATCTTGATTCAAGTCCATCTATGAGACTTGGTTCCATCTATGAGACTTGGTACCATCTTGGTTTTTGGCTATGTAAGACCATCCTGTACCCCAGTATAAGTTACCTCTTTTTATTTGGCAACCTCAGGTTGTATTATATCATTTGCAACTAAATAGCCATGCACAAATTACAGAAATTATGTGGTGCAGTTTCCACCACAAAGACAAAAATATCAAGAAACATGGGACTTACAGTTTTCACAAGCATGCAATTTTGAGCACATAATAGTTGAGACAACTAGTTAGACTGGAAAATGCATTTTGTCATTAGACAAGAGTAAGAAGGGGGACCACACAATCACTTTTATGTTTGGTATAGATGAATTTGTAATATAACATGCACCATTATCATTAATGTTTTTTTCTTCCAGATTTCCTATGGTTCTTTACAATTGGTCAGACCCTATGAGTAAGTACTCTCAGTTAATAACATGCCCATGGGCATGTGCCTACAAGGATTTGGAGATTAGGTTAAGGTCAACCCATTTGGAAGTAATAGTGCTGCCACAATTTAATAATAAGCAGCTGTAAGGCACAGAGTATCAAATAAAACATTGATTCTCATAGTCATAAACCATAAGGGCCAGCCTCATAACTAATGTTGAACTCTAAAGCACAATAGCAAATGTTAACCGAGAAAAGACTGATTATAAAAATGGGAACTCATGCTGCCACCAAATTTAGGAGGGAAAATAAGGATGAATAATGTCTGAAACCCTAAATGATCATTAGTTTTCCTGGAGAGCTGTCAAAATAAAACAAATAAAAACTACGTGCCTCAAATAGATTTAAACAGACAAAAGAGAATTTCCCATCCTTTCAGTCAGATCACTAGATAGGATGGCTTGGTATATTAAATTATGTACCCCAATTTAGACATGTTCTTAATCTTCATCTGCCCCTGTAAATAGGATCTATTAAAGATGTTAATTTTAGTTAAGTTGTAGCCCAACTGAATGAGGGTGGGTCTTACTCTGGATTACTGGGGGCTTTATAAAGAGAAAGCCACTGGGAGAAGCCAGAAGCAGGAGGTCAGCAGGAACTGAGAAGAAGAGGCCATGGCCATGTGGTAGGAAAGCCAACAAACCCAAAGGATTGCTGGCAAGCCAGCACCAGAAGGCTGCAGTCTTCAAGGAGAAAGCATGTCTGTACTGAGACCTTGATTTTGACTTCTAGCTTCTGAACTCATGAACCAATATATTTGGATTTTTTAAGCCAAGCCATTGCATGGTAATTGTGATAGCAGCTCAGGCAAACTAAGACAGATGTCACTTGCTATCACTGTTTTTCATTGCAAAATCAAATACTCCCCAATCATGCTGTATACCTGATCTAGTTTGCTAAAGGTTCCCAAGGCAATATAACAGAAATGGGTTGGCTTTTACAATGGGGATTTATTAACATATAAGCTTACAGTACTGAGGCCGTGAATGTGTCCAAATCAAGGCATCATCAGGAGATGCTTTCTCCCTGAGCTGCAGCTGTGGTTGATCACACACATGGTGGTGTCTGCCAGTCTCTGCCTTTTCCCCCAGGCCCTAAAATATCACATGAATTTATTAAATATGTATAAGAGTCTCCTGATTATCTCTATCCCTGTGCTGGGTTGAGTCTTTCATGGATTCCAGAAAATGCTGTTCTTAAAACTAATTCATTCCTTTGCATCTATAAACCTATTGTTGCAGGACCTTTTGATCAAATTCAGTTAAGTGACCTTCCTTTTGATAGATCACCTCAGTAAGGCATGACCCAGGGTAGATCTTAATCCTCTTACTGGAGTCCTTTATAAACAGAGGAATAAAAAGCCACAGGCACAGAAAGAAGCTGCAGAGACAGAAAGAAGCTTTCAGGGAGAGAGAAAAGGCACAGACAGAGTAACCTGAATTTGAAAGCAAGGAAACCCAGAGGAGAAGGCAGATGCCAAGACCGGCAGATGCCGCCATTGTTCCCTGCCATGTGAGAGGAATCCAGGACCACCAGCAGCCAGTCCTTGGGGAGAAAAGCTTCACCTGATGCCTTGATTTGGACATTTTTCTCAGCCTCAGGACTGTAAGCTTAAAAGGAATTTACCTAATAAATTCCCATTGTAAAAGCTCCCAGCAACTTTTAGCAAACTAAAACAATCCCTGTTGTTGCTAATTCACTTTCCACCAGGTTACCAGAAAGATCTTTCGAAAACAGACCTACTTGTGTATTTAAAATGCTTCAGCAGCTCCCTTTTGATGTCAGGAGAAGGTCCACTCCTCATCATAACATATAAGACTGTCCATCTCCTCTGCTCCACTGCCTCCCTGGAGTTTGTGTTCACTGCTTTCTTGCTGATAATCTGAACTGCTAATATTTCCCCTGATGTTTCATTCTTATTTATCAACAGACATTTGTACATGGTTTTGAAAACCTGGAAAACTCTTAGATCCCTGTTTGTCTTGACAATCTGATGTCTCCCTCAGGGAGCCCTTGTGACATCATCAAACTAGGCTAGGTGCTTTCTAACCCTTGACATATATATCTGTTCTGTATTGTGGAATTACCAGGGTAAAGAGGGAGAGTATGTATTCAGAAGAGTGGTTCCCAATTTGGAGCAATTCTCCTCCCTGGGGATATTTTGCAATGTCTGGTGATATTTTTGGTTGCCATAACTGGGGGGTGTGCTACTGGTATCTCGTGTAGAGACTTGGGATGCTGCTAAACATCCTATAATGCATAGGAGAGTCCCTTCTCCCCACAACAAAGAATTATTCAGCCCAAACTGTCAGTAGTGCCGAAGTTGAGAAACAGTGCACTAGAACAAATAGGAAATTTCTAGAGGAAAGCAGAAAGCATTTCAAGAAGACCAGCCTTGGGTAGGGTTGGGGCACCACAGGGGCTGCCCATGGCAGGGAGGAGGGTGGCAGAGGGAGAACATGGAAGAGGGTGATGAGGAGCCTGGATGGATGAGCACACAGGGAGACTTTCCCAGCCACATTCAGAGGGGAAATGACGTTCCAAGAAGACATTTGGAGAAGTTTCCGGTATAAGATGCTGTGGAAACCCCCCCTTGCTGCCTCTTTAAAGAAACTCATTGTAGGATTCCACATTGAATTCCAACAGCTCTTGAGCCAAACTGCTGTTCTTTTTAATTCCGCTGCAAGAAGAGAATGGACCACAAAGCATGGGGTCAACTCTATTTGAGTTAAAGTTAGCCGCCTGTCTATCATTTCCACTCCACTATGCTCTTGTAGGAAGTAGGGCACGTCTTATTGCCTTTGAAATCACAGCGCCAACCACAAAGGTCAGCACAGATTAGGAAAATACCTCAATGCTTTACACATTGGGGCGAAGTCAGGAAATGTTTTTAGAGCAGTAGTTGGCATTCCCTTACCTTTCTTTCAGTGACACTCTTTCTTTTTAGCCTCAGGAGCTTCTGCTGTTCCCCTCCAGACCATATCTCAAGCCACACCCCAAACCCATAGCTCCCTCCTCCCTCCTCTGCTTCCCCATTGAAATATACCCCTCAAGGACTCTCTGTATCCCTCACCATTTCACCACTGTCTCCAAAACTTGAAAGGGAAAGGGTTTTTAATGCTTTAGAAATAACTGGTCTGCTCATTCAGTCCAAGCTTAGTGACATAATATGCTTCTTTTTAAAATTTTATTTTAAAGCAAAAATCTTTAGAGATTCCAATGTGTGAGAAAAAATGACTGAGCCAACAAAGTAGAAATATCATGCCCTGTTGATTTATACAAGGAAAATATTTTGATAGCAAGAACATATTTCATATTCAAATGAGTTGTTGTTTGGGACTTCCTACAAAACAGCCTGTAAGACTATGTACAACAAACTCTTCAGTACTTCAAATCTGATATTGTCACATGTTCTGGAAATAACCCTAATAATGTATGCATGCACTTGTGTGTGTTTATGCATGTGTGTAGTAGATGGGAAACTTCCCCAATTATATTATAAGCTATGTGCTATGTATTTATACATGTGCATACATACACATATACGTATGCATATATTCTCTAGCAGCTTTCTTCTAAATTCTCCTTCTTTTGTGGCTTCTGAGTTCAGTTACAATAGCTCAGGTTTTTGAGTTGCAATAATGGATATGCCATTTGATCTATTTTGTCTGTATTAACTTTACCTTCCTCATCTCTAAAATGGGACTAACTCTAGACAGTTGATGCAGTCTTGTAAGGAATACGTGCTTCAAGGTAGCACACAGACAAAGACAAGTAGACCCAGCCAAACCTATAAACTTTTCTATGAATGTGATTAGGGAGAAATATAGCAGGAGTGAGAAATTAAAAAAAAAAAATAGAGGAACATGAAACTTGGTTATGTTCACAAAGCAGATACTCTGACACTCAGAATTTCCACTTCTAGATATGAACGCTAAAGGTCAGCTTTTCTACATGTGAATAAAGAGATAAAGATATGTATATTCAGTGCATTGTTTTGTCCTATTGAAAATTAGGGTTTGGTTTTGTGAGATATTAAGCGCCTTTTTTTCTCTTTTTCATTTTTTTCATTAATAAGGGAAACTTGACTATGTCATTTAACTAATCTGTATTCATATGTATATCTTTCTGAATGCTAGAGGAACAATGGAGTATGCTGCTGGAATTAGATGAGATAAAAGTGCCTGGACAGAACTTTTTAGAAGTAAATCTTCCGTAACTTGTTCTGCTGCCTTTTGTCTGTTACCTTATTTTTTTGAATTTGAAATAGTTTGAATTTAAAAAGAAAATTGGAATAATCTGAAATATCCATTAATAGGGCACTGGGCAAATAATTTGTGGTATGCTTATAACATACAGATTTAAGGGGTTTCATTTATATCTGAATGTTAATGTTCAGTTGAATGGCAACCTCTGTAGAGGGATGAAATGATCAAAGATGGTGATACGAAATAGACCTCAACTCTATCTCATTTACTCCTTTAAACATATTTAGCAAATAGTGTTAAATATGACCATTTGCTACATCTGGATAAGATATGTATTGGTCTTTATAATTTTCAATTTTTAAAATCTGCTGATGTGGGAGGATGGGTATGTGTGCAAGAGAGACAGAGCAATTCCTTTATTTGAGAGAAACCATCTGTATTGAACTAAAATTCATAGGGGCTTTTTGCTCTGACAGGCAGCTTTAGCCTGCAACCCTTTCCCTAGTAACAAAAGGAGCCTCAGCAATTTTTTTAGGAGGTAATGAGGATTGAACCCGGGACCTTGTTCATGGGCAGCAGGTGCTCAACCACTGAACTACAACTACTCACAGGAGCCTCAGCATTTTAAACGTTATCTTTTGGTCCCTCAGTGACTACCCGACAGATGCTTTTATGAGATAAGCAGCCCCTCTCTCTCCTCCCTGCATCCTACCCAGGTCTGTGCCCCTTTGGAAAGTCAAACACAAATTCCCTAATCCCCAGTCTTGCTTGACCAACCACTACAGCTCCACCATGTGACATCATAAAGGCATCATCCCCAGGTCTACTGTGACCTCTTGCTCATCACCTGTTCAGTAGAGCCTACGTGCCTGACATGTTTCCCTGCACGACCCAGCAAGGTGCTGCTACTCTTTCTCCTAGAACCCCTGAGGACTAATAAGCTTTTCTTATATCTCTGCTGTCACTGCTCTTACCATACCTAACTAACAATCAAAGACCCTTTCAAGTCATATCTGATTGAGGTTTGCTAAAAAATTTCAGACCATGCTTGCCTTTTACTAAGCCTTTCACTAAAACTTAGAAAGGGAAACAGGTAATTAAAACAAGAAACTTGACATTTCTAATCAGCCATTAACTGAATTGAGCTTTCCTCTTTCTCGATATTTGCCTAACTCCAAATGTTTTTTTTCCAAAAGTAACTGGTCAACTGACTTAAAATAGTTTTATATGGTCTAAATTAATCTGTAGGGTGCACAGTAAACTTTATAGACACAGTACCTTTTCCATTTCTTCATTTCAACCACCGCCTTAGGTTTCTGTGATTCTATACATTAGTTAAAAGTGTTGTGGAGAAAAGGAGAAATCTTAGGTTGTATATAGGTCACTAGAGTGAAAATAAATTAAAAAAAACACATCAGGCTGTACAACACAGTGACCCCCTATGTAAACCATAGACTAGAGTTAATCGTGCAATTATAATAATATTCTTTAGTCAATTGTAACAAATATACCACACTAATGCAAGGTGTTAATAATGGGAGGGGGTATGAGAACCCTATTTTCTGCATGATTTTCCTGTAGACCTACAACTTCTTTAACACAAAATAAATAAATCAAGTTGGTTTTAAAAAGTGTGGTTTTAATATTTAAGAATGATCAATATAATCTTATTTCCCTGTTCTTAGAATTATGATTATTTTTATTAGGACCTCCAGTCTTTTTGAACTGTAGCTCTTATGTTTGACATTACTAGAATTCCACTTTGAGTTCTTCAAATTTTCTTATGCATTAAGTCTAGAATAGTTCTCAAGCATCTGAACTTTTGAAAATTCCCCAATATTATCAGTTTCTATGGTCAGACTTGAGAAACACTGAGGTAGTGCAATTTCCCACTACTTTCTCTTTAATTACCATGCTAGATCTTACCTTTTCCTCCTTAGTTCTTCCAGCTCTCCTGCCTGTTATTGACCTACATAACTTCCTTGTCCTTCAAGTTTCAGTTATGTAGGTAATTATATCTCAAGTTATGATCAGCTTCCCCAGGAAGCCTTCCCCAAACACCCTGCTTGAATTAGATTCCCTTACATTCCTTCCCATATTGCTCTCACACTCAGGTGGGATCTTCACTTAATGATGGTTTCCCTGATGATAAAAAACTACATCTACATCTATGTCATCTGTATCTTCATCTATATCTAAATCTACATCTAAATATGTACCCACATCTGCATCATCTACATCTTCTTCTACATTTACATCTGCATCTGTGTATACATCTATATATACATCTGTATATGTATCTACATCTATATCATCTGTATCTGCATCTACATCTGTATCTATGTCTATGTCTACATTTAAATCTAAATCTACATCTATATAATGTATATCTGCATCTACACATATATCTATATATCTACATTATCTATATCTACATCTAAATGTGTATCTACATCTGCATCATCTACATCTAAATCTATATCATCTACTTTTAAATACACATCTGTAACTACATCTACATCTATACCTACCTGCATCTAAGCATATTTGGCTAATCCTAGTCAATCTGACATTATGGAGGGTTACAGAGCACAAATTAAGCATGGAAACATAACTGCCCCCTAAATTCAAGACAAAGTGAAAGGAAACCAACACCCACCCATTTAACTTTTCAAGAAAACCTTTATGCAATCCAAGATAATTACAATGAAAATAGAGCAGTGCCCAATTTTTCTTGACACCAAACATCTGACACCCTCAAATATCCAAATAAAGCTGGGTTGAGAAAAGCAAGCCTTCACAAAACCCAGGCACTGCATTTTAGAGATAGAGTTTCCTTTGGCTCCCACCCAAAGTATGAGATTTAAAATCAAACTACACTATCCTTTATTTGCATGCATTTTTATTCTGGTGCCAGAGATACCTTGTTTAAATTATTATAGTAATTGTATTGAATTTTTACGTGAAGGCTAATGAAAAGGAAACTGACAAACCGAGAAACATTTGCAACATGTATGGCACAAAAGCCTAATTAAAGCTAAGTAGGCTAAGAAATTTACAAAGGAAGAATTACAAATAGTAAATCTATGAAAAGATATGCAACCTTGTTTTAATAAAACTTAAAATTATTAGATATCATGTTTCCTATAATATTGTTAAACATTGGAAGAAAGCAGATATTGCATGTGGACAATAGAAATAAGCCATCGTATATCCCTGGGCCATTTACACGTTGCACATTTCTGAAGCACAATTTGGAAATATTTCTCAAAGTCTAAAAGTGTCTATTCCTTGCTTTTCCTGTGCATAGACATGTACAGGAACCGCTACAAAAATATTTGTAAAACAATAAAACCTATGTGCTCATGATAATAGCAAAATAGCTGTTGGATGAAAGAGGTATACTGTCATTAAATGCTCCACACTGAAGCAAATAAAATCATTTATGGGCCTATATTTATTACTTGAGGAATAAATATTTATGGAGCATCTTTTCAGAAAAGAGTGGATTTGTTATTAACACATGCTCATTGTTAAAATGCGCACGTTGTAATTAATAATAATATGATTTTGGATGATGATTTTGTAATTAGGATTTAGCCCAATATCAGAATATGGTATTCAGACTCACCATCAGTTACAAAGTCTTTTCTAAGACACTAAACTGATCCATGGGGATCAGTTTACCCATATGAATACCTCTGCGTTCATTGACGTTACTAATTAAATAAACCACACTTTTCGACTTTATTATTTAAAAGAAAAACATAGTTGATGCTATGTCCTGTCACTGACTTAAAGATGATCTGAGAACTTCTTTCTTTTCGGAATTTTCAGAAAAAGTCCAGATTGGATTGAAACAAAAAGAAGGCTTGTTTGTAAAACTGTGTGTAGATGAAAAGGAGATTCCATCATTTTATTCTAATGCGTTCACTGTACCAGTCCCACTTACATTATAAATGTGCTAATGTAACTGATGAAAGCCTATTATTTAGTTACCTTCCTTGATAAAATAATAATATTGAAATGAAAGTGCAAATGAACTAAAATTCAGTTAATAAGTCTATTGATTATGTGCCTTTGAAAAAATTCATGTAACGGACAAGGCATATTTTATCCTCTTGCTGAATTTTAACTGTATGACATATTAAAATAGCTAAATAACATCCAATTAAGAAATCTGACCTTCCTCCCCAACCTCCCCGAAAAACATAATCTGTAATAGACTTGGTTTTTGAAAATTCAGGCAGCAACAGACAACCTGAAAGTCTAACAAGCTCTTGACCTGTGTTGGCCCTTCCTGTGCTTTCATGAGAGGATGATGTAATTCATTATTTCCACTGATATGTTCAGAGCCCTTGGCCAGCATCTTTGCTATTCATTTATTCAATCTAGAGTAATCTGTGTTTAATAGCATGCTGGTGCATGTCAGAATGAACAATTAAATATGATTGTTGTCATTGACAACCACAGTTACTGCTAAAAATGTCCCAAGCAGGGATATGAGCATCGAGGTGTTTATATGAAATAAAGAAGAAGTTGAGATGAAGTAACTCTTCCAGATAATGGCAATTAAATGTTACCATTCAACTGGTACATTTCCTCTTCAGACTACTAGAAATATCAGCAAAGTTTATTCTAATTCATTCCTTCCTTCCTTCCTTCCTTCCTTCCTTCCTTCCTTCCTTCCTTCCTTCCTTCTTTCCCTTGTTGGCTAAGGGAATTCATTCTTTACCTGGTTAGGCAGTTGACTGAAAGAGTGATTTGGCCTGTTTGTTGAGGCAAGATGGGGAAGACAATTGTTTTTATATAGGACAGGAAGGGGACAAATCCTTGAAATAGAATATAGAAGACAAATGATGACCTCTAGGTAGGCATAGAGAGAAAAACATACTTTGAAAAGTTGAGGAAATAAAATGAGATTTTGTCAGAATTTTCATGCGGGAAAACATTTCATAAACATCCCCCATTTGCTCCAATTATACATCTAAAATGAGTGTGATACTTATTAAGTCTGAGATCCAATATCTGCTGTGGTTCTGTATGTGTGGGAGGGATGGACACAGTCAGGAGGGACAAAGGAGAGGGTAGGTGGAAAGTAGCATGTATGAATGAATACTTTTCCCCTCGTGAAGCCTTTTAAACTGCTGAAAAATATAGCTGTGCTTTTCCTAACCCCTACAATGGGCTTGCTAATCAAATTTACCAAAATGGCAATGGAAATGTGTCAAGGATAGAAATTTCTCACTGTTCACTGTCACACTCAACTCCTGAGGACAATATGCAGTAGAAGCTCTCATGGGAGCTGGCTGTGAATATCAGCATCTCACCGTTTCCAGCAAGATGCATGGGAAAAAGGAAAAAGGAAGTGGCCACAGGGAGGTGCTGGTGAGTTCTCTCTGACACTATGTAAATGGACGCACCAAAAGACTGACCACAGCTGTGCTTTGAGAGCCAAAGGGTCAAAAGAGAGCATAATAAAAAGGGAAGGAAAAGAGAGAAAGAAAGACTCACCAAGTTCCCACTCTTGCAAATTTTCAAAAGACAAGAGGTTACACCAATGGAATTAGATTCCAAGCCCCTCATTGATTTGGAAAGAAAAAGTATAAATCCAGAACTTTCCATCGTTCCTTAGCATTTGGAATGACTCTAACAGGGAATGACAAAGTACAGTGTAAATTTTTGTTTATTTTCTGTCCGTGAACTTCAACAGACTCAAACTTGGACAAACTTTAGGAAACTTAAGAAAAAGACTAAACCAAGGTTAAGTTGTTGAATAGTAAGGCAGTGTATTTGGAGCCAAGGAACTTGGATTCTATTTTCAACACACACATTTTTGGTGCATTTTGAAATTCTTTAGATTTCCAAATAGTGTTTCCAAAGTTAATTCGTGTTGAAGTTATGAGTAGGCAAACACAGCAGAGTCTTCCTTTCACATAGTTTTCTATTCATCTACAAATGCCTTTGGTCTGCAATTTGCCTTTGGAAAATGCATGCAATTTGCTTTGATAAACTGAAAATTCCAGCCTCATGCTGCTCTTTTAGGGAAATCATGAGGCTCATACAGGAGGAGGTAAACAGAGCAGCAACTTGTCAAAAGTACTAACATTTGAAAAATTAGAATTATAGTAATTGGATACATCTATTTTTAAGGGCTCCTGTGAAAATAATCTCCTAACACTATTTAACTCAAAAGGTTTTCCTGTCTCAGCTCTGCTGTTCTGAGTCTTCCATGCCGGGCCAAATACATATCCAAGTCGGAGGAATGGAGAACTCCTGGAGAAAAGCTGAGGAGAAGAAAGGGAAAGAGAACAGCAGCCGGCATGTGGGGGTGGCAGAAGGTGATTCATGGCTGTGGAGACTGCTTGGAGCCTAATCATTACTTTGACGTCCCCCCTAAATAGCACAGAAGTAAGACATGACACATGTGGCAATTGGTGTGGACGTTTTCCCTTTTCATTGTTGTCTTTGCTTCTTTTGTGTTTCTTTCCGTTGGAACTCCCCCTTACAAGCCCACGGGACTTGTATCTTTTTCACTACTTAATGTCAACATCTTAAATACTAAAAGTATTTCAGGTCATCCTTGAGGGTTTTCGTTTTTATCTGATTGTTGTTATCTTCATAGTTTTTGTCTTATTTAAGCAGTGCTGAAATAAGTTGTGGCATACCCAAAAAGAAAAACTGGCTAAGATCTCACCTCTCGGGAGACACTAGCTTGTGTTTATTAAATCTATTCTGTCTGGGCATCAGAAATATCCCAGATATGCTTACAGAGCATTGAATAAATGCATTTCTGTTTCACTCCTCTTCCTATGAAACTTATTGAAATCTACAAAACTGCAGAGAAGTCAAAAAGAGGGCTGCCTCTTTGTTGCCACAAGGATGCCTCCAACTCCAAATTTCACACTTTGAGGATATCTGCCACGTGTAGTGATGTTTGGAACAATTTAAGGTGGGAGACAGAAAGCTGTTAATTTACTCAGACACTGAGCAGGATTTGGATCTCCAAGGCTGGGGTTTCCTTTTTTTTTTTTCTTGAATTGGGAAAGCATTTATTTAGCAAAGCCAAATTCTGATCCAATTAACCAGTTACCTAGTGTTTGGTCATAATGAAGAGTCTATGGAAACAAGTCATAGGAGTTTTTGATTTTCTGTTCATTGATTCCATTTGCCAAGGCAGAAAGACATCATGCTTTTGTAGTCTGCACAATATAGGCTGTGAAGTTATGAAACATTGACATTCTTAGCTGTTCAGTCAGGGGGTGGAAGTGACTAGGCATAATGGTATTATCCAGAAAGTATCCTGGCACCATAAAATAAAAGATCCATTATCAGACTGGGCTCCAGAAAGTGGCCCAGAAGTATTTGAAACATTCCTTCCTTCCACTTGCACAATGGGCTGAGAGGATGTTGGCCCCCAGGCAGTATCCACCTGCCAGCACGCTCGTCAGGGAACTAAAAAGCTACAATATTGTACATCTTCAACAGGTGAAGCAGGCAACCCTCATACCCCAGAGAAGAAAGTGCTTGGTTTCACCAGCTGAGAAACAACCAGCACTTAGGGGTTGCTCTTTGACCTAGTGCATAAGGAAATCTACAATGTTCTACCATTGATAATGGGGAAAAAGCTAAAAGAGAGAATCAGGGTACTCAAAAATGCAAGATGTGGGGGGAAGTGGGGGACTGTCCAGCCCAGGCTCCAAATGTTCAACAGTGGAGCTAAAGGAGGAAACACACCCACATGCCATGGTGAGGTTCTCTGCCCACCTTCTGGCTGAGAGACTGTTGGACATGAGGCTGGAAGAAAGAAGGAAGCAGAAATCATGAGATTCCAATACAGAGAACTCTGTACTTAGAGGAAGGCTTCTATAGAGGAAGGCTTCTATAAGCCACAGTGACCCGTGATTTACCACACCCAGGAAAGAGGGCAACACAAGTGTGTAGAGGAAAGAAATCTAAATTGTCCCAGCTCACCCCTCTCTACTCGAATGTTCAGACATAGCTACCTCAAGCCATCTATCTACTTATCTACTTATTTTCCTCCCTGTCTATCTCTCCACCCTCTGTCCATCAATATGTTTATCAAATATTAAGAGTGGTTAATTCTCCTGGATTGGATTTTGGCTTGCCTTTTGCATTTCATGTTTTTCTCTGTATTTTCTGTATTGTTTGACTTTTCAAATACAAGTCAATCATTCCAAAATAATAAAATGTCTGCTAGCAAACCAAGCAATACAATTTTTAAAAATAAAGTGAAAGTAATTAATTAATGAAAACGACAGTAGGAATTATTGTTCATGACTGAAACCACATTCTTTATGATAATTTCATATTTTTAATTCTACTGAATATATATACATATATATGGGTGTGTATATGCATCTGTGTGTGTATATGTATGTGTCTACACACATATGCACACACAGAGTGGTAAGAGCAGGAGAAAGAGAGATTCCTCCTGCTTGGAGCTGAAGGAACGGTCTGTGTGTTTTCCCAGCCAGATCTCCTCATGCTCCAAATTCTGGTCCTTCACCTAGAGATGTTTACATCTGCATTTGGATTCAAAGTCCTGACTAATAGTCATGGAGCTTTCTTTGTTTTTGGCAAGCTATGTCTCTTTCTCTTTCTGTGGGGTAGAATCCACCCTGATAATGGGACTTTTATTTATTAGGCAAAACACCTATTTCCTCAGTAGCACATTAATCAACTTATGTTAAGAGTAACAGACTCTTACTAGCATCATTTATTATCATTTCAAGCCCAGTACTGAGGAAATAGCATTACTATACCAAGGATCAACTTGGCTGTGTTACAATTTGCCTTTATCCCATCTTAATTCATAGCATCATAAAGCTGGTGAGTTGAAAGAAAAGCAGGAAAGGAAGGGGCTAGCATTTCTCATTTCATTTGTTCCTAAAACAGCCTCTTTTGAGGGAAATATCATCTTCCTCATTATACAGATGAGGTCATTAAGGCTTAGGGTTTGAAATAACTTGCAAGGAAAACACTGAGGTAACCCACAGTGAGCCTGAGATTGTAGCAAAGACTGCAGGCTCTGGAGGTTTGCCCACAATGGGCGTCTACAGCTGAGGTTATCTTGCCTAACTCTTCAAAGTACAGATCAGGAAACTGAAGCCCAGAATGAGTGTGGGTCTTGCTCACATTCACACAGCCAATTAGCAGCAGGGCTGACACTGAACCAGGTCTCCCAAATCCTGTCTCAGTGTTTTTTGTCACCACAGCAGGCACAGCTAGGGTCAAGTCCTGGGCTCACCCTAGCAGGGCACAAGTGTTTTACTAAGCACAGGAAGCTCCCCTGTTGTCTGCTCCACTTGTACATCTGCTCTGCCTTCATTTTCTACACCTGGGCCATGGTTGTTCTTGCCTATCTGTGAAGGTCCTAGTACAGTGGCTTTGCACATTTACTAGATTCCTTTTGAGGAGTTCTGTAGCTTTTATGAAATTAAGAGAAAGAAGAGCTAGCACTTCCTCATCACCAAGCTACAAGAAAATAATAAAACCAAACCACAGACCAAATTCTGCCACACTTGCAGGCATATGTGAACAAGCATAGTCAATGAAATCCCACCATTCTATTTTGATGTTCTGAAAAAATGCCTTGCTTGGAAGGTTCGTAAAAAGCAAATGTTATAATATTCTAAATATGTATTTCAGCCAATCATCTATTGGAATACTGTGATGAGTAATCTAAGTCAGCAGCAGGACACAAAATCATTCATGTACCAAACCTTCTGTGTTATTTCTTATGTATAAGGTGAAGCAGACACTAGCTTTTGATACCCTATTCCTTAAAAATCAGGGAATGAATTCAAAATATTTTAGCTAATCAACAAGAATCGAATGCAAACATTTCTCCAATAGAAGTACATTTTTTAACACCCATTATACAAATCAACAACCTTCCTAAAAGCCATCATGTTAATTAGCATAGCCTGTGATATTATTTGCTGAGAAAAGCAGCAGAAATAATCGCGGTAGCCACTTTTCGAATGTGGGCTTTCTGATTAAAAGCAATAAGATCAGATTGGCATGTGAAATCCTGAGAGAGCAACTCATCGACCTTAGCGTGCAATTGAAACGAACTGATATACACATTTATATTACGTGGCCCGTGGTGAAGTCGTCTAAAGGAAATGACTTGTAGGCTTACTGACTTACTAAGCCCCTTGATTTGTGATCTCTTTGCTCACCTTATCTGCTTCTTAACTGTCTTGTTTCTGGGCTATTGCTCTTCCCTTACCTTCATTACATGTGCCTGCCCTTATCACTCCTGCACCAGCCCAGACCAGCTGATTTAGAGTCATGGCTCTGGGAAATTCCTAGAGCTGCCTGTCCCACCTGCCTACTAGCCTCTGTTGCTCACCCTCAGCTAAGACACACACTGGTCATCCCTGAGAGGATGTATTTTTCTTTCTGGTCAGAACAATGAAGCCCTTCCAGAGAAAGATTTAGAAGACAAGTTGGTTTACCTCCCCTTATAATGTGTGCTTTGGCAGCAATGTCTCTTTCTGACTTTGTCGTCACTCTCAAGCCTGACATCAACACCCCACATCTTCTGTTTTGTAAGAGTGGAATTTGGAAAACCCTCTCCCATCTAGCTGTCACTCATTACTGTACAAACAGCATTCTCAAGACAGAGGATGAAAGATGAAAGTAAGACGGGGTGAAAATCTGCATCAATAACAACCATTCCATTTCCAAGAAAGAAAGTTAGTTTAAATACCACAAACTCTCTTCTCAATTTGTGAATGAGA
>JAQZBX010056621.1:0-18158 GCA_029593785.1 Cabassous unicinctus
CAGTGAATTTGGCCAGCAGAGCCTCGTTTGAATCTCCAATCTAGATTCAACACAGGAAAGCCGAGACTGAAGCACCTCCCTGGAAAGGTGAGCTGACTAGTGCCATCTGCTGGTCTGGAAATTCCATGGACAAAAACTGCTCATGCTCTCTGTATCCAAACCCTGGGAGAAACTCTGCACCCCATAGTGAGTCCCTGGCTCAATTTTGAAAACTTAAGCAGGGCAGTTTTAAAGACTGAGATTAAGTTGAACCAAATATAAAAGAAGAGCGGTAGGAAAAAAAACAATAGGAAGAGAGAGAAATTAGCCATCAGAGTAAATTCACCAATATATTCAGGTACCTAGACATCGGTAAAAAATTACAAGCCATACTAGGAAACAGGAAAAGATGGCCCAGACAGAAGAACAAACCAAATATATTGAAGAGATACAGGATTTAATATGATTAATGATAACCACACAACTCTTATAAATCATTTCAAAGAATTTAAAGAAAATATGACTAAAGAAATAAAAGATATTAAGAAGACACTGGGAGAGCATAAAGACAATTTGAAAGCCTGCAAAGAAAAGTAACAGACCTTATGGGAATGAAAGACAGGATGGATGAGATTAAAAATACATTAGAGACACATAAGAGCAGATTTTAATTTGCTCGAAGACAGAATTAATGATTTTGAAGACAGAACATCTGAACTGGAAAAAACAGGAGAACAGAAAGAGAAGAGAATGGAAAAAATGGAACAGGGTCTCAGGGAATTGAATGACAATGTGAAATGTACAAACGTATGCTTTATAGGTCCAGAAGGAGACAAGAATGGAAACGGGGCAGAAAGAATATTTGAGGAAATAAGGACCAAAAACTTCCCAAACTTTATGAAAGACGTAAATATCAATATCTAAGAAGGACAACACACCCCAAACAGAATAAATCCAAATAGACCTACCCCAAGACACCTACTATTCAGAATGACAAATATCAGAGATAAAGGGAGGATTCTGAAAGCAGCAAGAGAAAAGCAGAGCATCACATACAAGGGAACCTCAACAAGATTAAGTGCCGACTCTCATCAGAAACCATGGAGGAGAGAAGAAAGCGATACGATGTAGTTAAGGTTCCGAAAGAGAAAAACTGCCAGCCTTGAATTATTTATTCAGCAAAACTGTCCTTCAAAAATGAGAGTGAGTTCAAAGTCTTCACAGACATACAAAAACTGGGAGAATATACTACCAAAAGAAGAGATACTAAGGGGGTGCTGTAGGAATTTGATTATTTATAAAGAATTATAGTCTAAATGGAAATTAAATAACTAAACCAATAATTTATTTCATTCTTAGAGATTATTATGTCCAATAGAGCTGTAATACAGAAATTCGAATCATGTTATAATTAACTTCTATTATATTTGAATTATTATTTACATTTATAAATGTTTGTTGCTCTGCTATCTATTTTTTATAATTGATTATATTAAATCTAACCTGGTATTGCACTCTCTTTTAAAATTTGTAATTTCTTTCAATCTATTTTTCTATTTATTTTACAATAAAGGACTTTAACAACTGAAAAAAAAAGCCATTGATTATACACTTTGGATAGATTATATGATATGTGGATATAGCTCAATAAAACTGCTTAATAAACAAATAAATAATTGTGAAAGAATAGCCAGAAATAGCAGCTCTGTACAGCAGGGGAAACAGAGATTGAGAGGTGAGGAATTTTCTTGTTCATTTGTCTGTTTTTTGTCTATCATTATTATTGAAATAATGAAAACGCTTTAATAATGATTGACATAATGAACACACAACTATGTGTTTATACCAAGTACCATTGATTGTATGCTTCGGATAAATTGTATGCTTTATTAGTATGTATCAATAAAATTGATTTGTTTTTAAAAAAAGAAAAGAAAAGAAACATTGGGCGTGAAATATGTGATTCAGCCCATGTGAAATTGACTTTGAGGTGCCTGGGAGACATAAAGATGGAAATGTTAAAAAAATAAATAAATGAATGAAAGCAGGCAGTTCAATGGATCTGACTCTGAGTAGCTAATTAAATCCACAAATATATAGTAAGCAAGTAGTATATGGCAGGCACATTGCGGATGTAGTACAGAATCTTCTCCTGGTGCTCACTGCCCAGCACGAGCAACGTGACTTGGCTTGAACTGCTCTACATTCCAAGAGAGGGATGAACAGTACTTAACTTGTGGGGTAGTAAAATGGGGATTAAATAAGTTTATTGACAAGTTGTCTTCCTTCCCTGCCATAAACTCCCCAGCCCAAAACACACACACACACACACACACACACACACACACTCGAGAGATTTGACAATGATAGTAGCGCCCAAGAGCACAGCAGTCGAGGGCAGCTTGAATGATCAGAAAGCTATTGCTCATTTTTAATGAAAATCTGCCGTCCTCACTGTTTTCAAGTCCTTAAAATCATGAGCAGGGTCTTGGTTTCTTCTGTTACTAGGAAAAGCATCTCCTATGACAGTGGCAGGCCCTGTGCCTTGGGCTGGAGAGCCCAGTGACCTCGTTATAGGCGTTCCCTGGGAGGGAGTTTTCCAAGCAGATCCCACAGCCACTCCTGACCCTGGTGGAAGTCCCAGGCCAGGTCCCACCGTCAAAAGAGAGGTGCAGGCAGGCTCCAGAGGGCACACAGATCCTCGCTGTCCTCAGGCTCTCCCTTCTCTGTGAAAGAATCGACACCTCCCACCAGCAATGTTGAAAGGTGCCGTGTGAGGCTCGCAGTATTTCTGAGCAAATCCGTGTGCGTCTCAGTCATTACAAAGAGCTGATGCTTCCTTAGAGGCAGGCTGACGGCCAGGGCAACAGTGCAGAGGCTTCTCCGTCCCGGGCGCCGTGCGCGCCTCTGTGCCTGTCGTCTCACTTCATCCTCGCGTGTTCCGGGCCCGGGTAGGCTGGTGAGCCTCTGGGTGCAGATGATGCCAATGAGGCTGCACGAGGTCGGGTCCATCGGCGGCGGTGCCAGCCTCTTAGGCATCCTTTTGCAGCATCCTCGAAGCCTCGTGCCTGGGCATTCCTCTACAATTGTTGATTTAAGGAAAGAAATGTGCTTAAGAAATAATTTTTATTGGGGTCAGGAGCCGAGAGGAAGAAAATGTTACTCTTTTGTGCAACCTTATCCGTGTTTAGATTTATTCCTGTTTTGCTTCAGAAAAAACAGCTGAATTCCTTCTCTGAGGAGACCAGAGATGTGAGTCCCTTTACTTTCCATGACATTTACCTGACTCAACTAGTGAGTATCCTGGACTGGGAAAAGTTAACACTTTGCTGACTCCGGGTCCGGGATAGGGATCAACATTTAACAAGAATAAGTAACCGTTTTCCCCTCCTGAGCTTTTAAAATAAGTTGGGAAATTCGGTAGGGGAGTTCAGAGGCCCCAGGTCAGGGCACGGGTCTCTGTGCCTGGAATGCCATGGTTGAAAGTGGGAGCCCGTCTTCCCCAGCCACAGGAGGCTGCCATGAGGGAGGGAAGGACTCACCCCCACCCAGCTCGCTCTGCTGTGGAGCCAGGACCATGGGTGCAGAAATCTCCAAGAACGGGGATGCCCATGTCATTTTCTACTAGTGCTCTATAATAGAAAAACAAAAGTTACCAGAGCTCTGGGAAGAAAAATGCAGCTATTGTGCTCAATTCTCCACCTGGTACCAAAAGGCAAGCACTGGGGCACGCTGCACAATCCTTTCCATGCCCTGGCTGCCGTCAAAGCTGCCGAACAGGGGCCCGCAGCCGCGGAGAGCCTCACTCAGACGCAGGTGCAGGAAACAAAGCGGCCCCAGGGGCCAAGGATCCTGGGAAGCGAAGCTAGAGGTGACGCTGTATTTCCCAGGGGCCAGGCACAGGAGCAGCTTCACGGCCTGTGCTGGGATTTTGTGAAGCCACAGCCATCTACAAGTGAATTCTCAGGGTTCCTGAAAAGCAATATTGTGCTCGAGCCACTGTATTAATTAGCCTCATTCAAGCAAAGAAAAAATGTCTTTTGGTTTCAAATAACTTCCATTAGGTAGCATGGAAACATGATGAAAAGTGCAATTCATAGACTTTGTTCACCGCAAAAATAAATTAAAATATTGTAGCTTGGTTGCAAGACCAGTAATAAGACACCATTTTTCGGTATGACTCATTGGGACCAAACTGGTTTCTGGAAGGTACAATAAATCCAAATGGGTTTCTGAATTTTGGGATGCACATTAATCAATTCCTTCAGAAGCATCTTATCCAATAGTCCAACCGACAATTACTTTGCCTTCACATGCCAGCAAAAAAAATTATAGTTTTCAAAATAACCCTTATTTTTCCAATTATTTATCATTACTGCAAGGAGTCAATCAAAACTCAAGTGTATCTTACTTAGGCAAACGTTTGTCAAATTAAAATTATTTTTTCCACAGCAACAATAAAACGGGCTATAATTAATATGGAATGAGAGCAAGATTATTTTTTTCAAATAGAACAGATAGAAAAGGATACTTGAATAAAATTATAAAATCCTGGGCCTTTCAGGCTGAAAGGTCTCAATTACCTCCACTAATCCAGTTTAATCGTGCCCCGAGATTAATAGTTCCCCAATACTTTCTTACAAAAATAAAAACTTCCATATGTTTTTCCTGAATACAAAAGAAAATTATATTTATTGTAGAACATTTAGAAAAAAAAAAGGGAAATGGAAATTTCCTAACACCTATGTACCCACCAAGAAAAACGATTGTTACCGTGCCTTCTTCTACACTTGTATTATTTCGTAAAGCTGCACACACAACCTTATCATGCTTTCCATGTTGCACTGTAGCCTGGTATTTTCATTCAACAAATAGAACATGACCATTTTCCACTTACTGGTTTCTTTTCCTACAGCATCTGCTTTTATGGCTTCACTGAATTCCATCATAACAATACATGCTCTTTTATTTATCCAGTTTCCTAACGTCGGACATTTAGACAAGGTCCTATCTTCACTTTTTAAAAGATTCCTGTGGTGAATACATTTTTCATATCCTTGAAGACATGTCCAGCTCCTCCCTGGGATAACTTCTAGGAACAGAGCTGCTGGGTTCACCTCCCCTTCCAGAGCTCTCGCTAGGACGGCCCCTGTCCCCAGACCTGCCGGCATGCCGACACAATCTGGCTGAAGTTGCCTCCTGTCATCTCCCCTTGGTTGCTGCAAACTAGACCCCTCCTGTGCTTGCTAACGACGAGGAGGCTGAGAGTTCCTGCCACGGTGGAGCAGAGTCGCTGGAGAGCGAGAACCCTTCCCAGTCTCCTCCAGGTCAGCAGGGCGCTGTCTTCTCTGACCCACCCGACCGCACTTTAATGAAGAGGCAAAGATGATTCCAAGAGGATAAGGACAGTATCACTGCAGAAAAAGATGGTTTTTGAGGAAGGCTCTGATTAAATATCACCCAGGTGCACGCTCACACATATATATGATTTGGACATCACAGAAATGCCAAGCAGGCAAAGAAAAAACAAAGTGTAAGCAGCAAATGTAACACTGAGCAAGGTCAAATCCATGAACGTGTAACACGGGGGTTTGGAGCGTGATCACCCCCTGTGCCCAGCACCCAGCTCAGCTGCCCACACTCCCTGCCACTCCCACCGGAGGTGCCCACCACCTGAGTCCCAGCAGCGTGGGCCAGTTTTGCTTGTGTTAGCACTTTATAGAAATGGCAGGATACAGAGTGCCTTTGTTTCTTCCCTGGCTTCTTGGCAGTCCCGTGGTGTCTAAAAGATGCGCAGCACGTATTCTTTCGCATCTGCCTTCTTTCACAACACGTTGCGGCACATGCAGTTATGGGTAATTTGTTCTCATTGTGGTCGAGTACTCCTTTATAGTTCTTTGTTTGACTACAAAGGATTTACCTCTCCACTCTGCTCGACGGGTATGTCCAGAAGTATTAATTGAGAACCTACTATATACTCTCAGTGCCAAGAATGCTACGTGGAGCAAGACAAAGCTAGCAGTCTATTTTCAGAGACAGATCAGAACAAACAATGGTTTTGAATAAAGATAAGCCCTTTGCGGGCAGTACTTCTGTGGGTACAGGGCCACGGGGTGGAGGGTGGGTAATGGTCCCGAGAGGTCCTGACAAAGAGGTCCAAGGAAGGGTGACTGAGCTGAGACCCCAAAGACAGCAGAGCAGGGTGGAGTGCAAGGCCATTCCCCCAAAAGGAAGGGAAGGACAAGGCCGAAGGCTCTTCCATACGAGGAGCAAAAGGCGGCCAGCGTGGCTGGGCCCCGGGGCGGGGCGTGGAGCACGGGGCAGGGGGCTGGAGAGGCTGGCAGGGCCCTGACCATCACGGCTATCCCAGGCCACGACAAGAAGCTGCGGCTTCTTCTGAGCTTTAAGTGGGAGGCTGCTGGGTTGTTTGGAACAGGGGAGAGGCATGAGCTTAGGTGCCGCAGATTTGTGATCCATCTTCTGGATTTATGAGCCGCCGATTTGTAATCTATCTTTGGGACTTATGTGCTGCAGATTTGTAATCCATCTTCTGGACTCTTTGCCATCTAAACTTCTGGCCGTGGATAAATGATTAAATAGGAGGAAAATAAGAGAATAAACAGGCTTTATTGGCCGATGGGAGTTGGGATTTAAACAAAATAAGCCCATTTCAAGATTCTCATTTCTACCTCTGAGGGGCCACTGAGCACAGATGAAATCCATTCAACAAAGGGCGGGAAAACGCACAAACTCCTGCTTTAGTCTGCAGTGTTCACTCCCCCAATTTGGCTTATCTGTGTCGCTCATTCAGAGTAGACGACAGGAGTCTAAGGTCACATCCATGGTGGCAATATTTATCACTTTGCGGACCACACAACACATTTACAGTAGATTAGACCAGGCTTCTGAATTTCCTTTTGTTTAAGGGGAAAAAAGAAGACTGATAGTGATATATTTCAAACAGAAGGCATTCCTGTTGAGCTATCTCTTTAAAATCTCTTTAAAGGTGAGTTATACAGATAGGTTTTCACAAGACACAGTTCTCCACCTGTAGGAGAGTGAATAAATTACCCTTGTTGCCAGATTCCAAGAGTGCTGTCCCAGGCAGTGTTTGCTGTCTAACTCCAAACATCTTATTCTGCTGCCTGTGATTTTGTTCTGATGACACCTGCATCTTTTCTCAGTTTTGCACTCTTGATTGTCTTTGTCAACATGCTGAACTATAATTGCTTAGTAATGTTTATTTAAGAGAAACTGTTTATTACTAGTTTCCAAGTAGTGCTTATTTAAGAGCATTTGTTTTCTGGGATGCTGCTTTAATCAATCAACCATTACGATTAGGAAGAAGGAAGTGCTCTTCTCCACGCTGGTTGTAGAAGCTGCCTGTAGCAGGGTGTGCATGGCAGTTTTCACCTTAGGGAAGTGCAACACGGCTGGAGCAGAGGAGAAATGCCTTTGCACGCAGTCTGCAAGAATGGAGGCTTGAAGCTGAACAAACACGCCCTAGAGCCCGTCCCTCTTGAAATTAGAAAACTCCTCCAGGGATCTACGTCTGCCTCGGGTCTCTAGAGGGAACTGGCAAATTGTGCTTATCTGCCTTGCCAGTGCTAACAGGTTGGTGGGGCCTGCGTGAAGGCTGCCTTCGTAGGGAGTCTGGGGGCTAAGAGTGGGAAACCATGACAGCCCTGCTAGACTGAGCAAGGACAATCTCAGAGCACAGTGGGTGGGCTCTAAGGGTCTAGAGGAATTTTCAAACATTATTGTCTACTCCCAGGGCCAGACTACGTTAACTACTTTTAGATGTTCTTAGAACAACTAGTTTGACTAGAATTCACATTAATTTACCATTTGTATATCCATTCCACAAATACTGTTCATGTCATTATGTCCCAGGCATTGACCTGGCCAATGAGCCTGTAGTGATAAATGAGAGACCCACTGTCTGCCCATAGAGAACTTAGGCACAAGTGGGAATGAGCCATCTGTTAATTACCACTCTTCCGCGTGCCACAAAGGAAAACTGGAGACTGCTCCAGGCCCTCAGCAAAACGTGTGCCAGACCCCGTCCTTACAGGATGAGAGAGTTTTATGTGAAGAACTAAGTCTCTTTATTCTAGAACCTCTATTTTAACAGGATATTTTAAAAATACATTTAAATATTTACTTATTTGTATTTATAGTCCTTTTCATCCTAGGTATTAAACATATAAAAGGACTGCTAAAATTAGTTAAGGACATTGCAAAGGGCGGCTAAGAGATATCCATTTTCATTTTTAGAAACTGTTTCAATGGAACCTAATGACCACAATTAATGACCGTAATAACATATTGAAATGGCAAACCCTAGGAAGGCACCTGGAGCCCTTAACTCGGGAACTGAAAAAGTATGTGTGGCTGTTTGTAAGCTTGTGGAACGTTCCTTTATTTTATTATTTCCCGGTGAAATGTATGCAGGAACTTCCTCTCAAGGAAGTTACAGGGGAGGCTTTGCCCTCCCTCATGAAGAAAAACAAACCTGTGAGAGAAGAGTTCTGAAGACATTAGATGTCAGCAACGAAGGACGGCGATTTCCAGGAGAAGGGACGCGAGTGAGCCCCGCAGTTACCCGCATCAGTGTCTTGAGAGGTCCCAGAGCACAGGCAGGAAGGAAGAACTCAGGGGACACCACCTGACTGCGTGAGTTGAGGGGCCCAAACGGAGGCCGTCTGGAGGCTGAGCCACCGCAAGTTCACAGGCAGAGAATTGGGTAAGAGAGAGAGAGACACAGACAGAGACCCCAGAGACCCGTGGAGTCTGCAGAGGGTCTGCCTCACGAGGCCAGCAGAGAGCTGACCGGCACATGCACGCAAGGACACAGGGTCCAGGGAGAGAGCCACAGGAAAAGACTAGTGGGAACAGGACCCGGACACCACACAGAAGCTGCGGCTATTGTCTGCCCCACCAGCTGAGCAGAAGAATCTCACAGTTCAAGGGGAATCGGACAGGGTGCTCAAAAAAGTCTTGCCTCCCTACTAGGGGATAATTAGCCCTTAGCCCTAAATTAACACTGCTCTAGTCCTGCCTGGGAGATCTGAAAAGCAAGTCCAAAAATCAAAGTGTTTCATGTATCTTAACTGTGCCTGCAACAAGAAATAGACAATATCTACCCCCCTCCCCCCAACAAGATCCATTTCACAATGTCTTACTGCCATCCAAAAATTACCGGGCATGCAAAGAAGCAGGGAAACACAACCCATAATGAAAAGAAACATCAATCAATCAAAATCAACTGAACATTGTCACAGATGTAAGAATTAGAAGAAAAGGACACGAAAGCGTTAACAATTACAATAATTTGTACAAAACACTGCAGGAAAGATTGAAAATGTTTCATAGAGCTATGGATGATATAAACAGGGCAGACATTGAATTGCATGGATGATAGCTATACCGTGGGAGATGAAATATGCGCTGAGTGTGGTTCATGAGGATTACAAAATACAGAAGCTTAGTCAATTTAACCACAGAGCAAAGGGAAACACACAACACAGAGAAAAAGATACACACAAAAACAAAAGTGGAAAACCAGAGATTCAGTGAGCTGTAGGACAATGCCAAGTAGCTAATAAATGACATGCTTCAGAAAACACTCATCTATTACACAGGTCACACTTTGATGTCTTCATAGCTTAAAGCAATTCTGTGGGGGAGGTATTATTACAAGCCTTATTTTATAGGGACAGGAAAATGGGGCACACAGAGATTTCCTAAGTTGCCCAAGAATACCGGCTCAGTAGTGGCTGAGCCGTACATGAAACGTGCAGACATCCCATCTTCTGAAAGGCTGGGATTGGACGGGACAAGTGCATATGGCTGAATGAATGTTTCCCCTTTGCTGGCCCTCTGGGTCCCCCTTCATCACCTCTCTCCTCCCAGCCTTCCCTCTCACATGCCTTCCTCCCTCCCTCCCTCCCTCCCTCCCTTCCTTCCTTCCTTCCTTTCTTTCTTTCTTTCCACATTCATCTCTCTTGTTCTTTAAACACCTCGGGCACATTCTCACCTCCAGGCCTCTATGCGGTTCCCTCTAGAATAATTTCCCCCAGATAACCTGTGGCTTCTGCCCCACATCCTTCTGGTTTCTATCAAATTGTACCATATCACAGAAGTTTCTTTGCCAGCCCCATATAAAGAGCATGCCACACCAAACTCTTTATCTCCTTATCTTGCTCTATTTTCTCTGTAACAGTTATTGACAACACCTGACACATTAGGTATTGATTTATTTGTCCGCTTATTGATTTATTTGTCTCTATTCCAGCACTTAGAATAGTGCCTGGCGCATAGAAAGTGCATCCTAAACGTCTGTAGAATTAACTTGTACAACAAATGCTAAGTGCTTATTCCATGCCAGGTGCTTCAATGGGAGCACTTGGGATACTGCTGTGGATCGTCTATGTCATAAAAACTTAAGGGATCTATATAAAGGTAGTATTCTAGAATATAGAATAATATGCATGTATTTTCTTCACCACAACTTGATTTATTAGCCATAGGGATATAAATAGTCAAAGAACTAAGTGTTGAGTTAATAACAAATGCTAATTTATAACAGCTGTGTATTACAGCAAACTCAATACCCCACAGACTTCCAAATCCTGAAATGAATTACTATGCATTGACGGAATTAGCAAGGTCTTTTGAAGCAGTTCTTGATTTAAGGAAAAGCTATATTTAGATTGATTTCCTTTGTACATACAAAAGATGTCTGATCCCTGAAAAATTTCAAAGTTATTTTGGTTTACAGTTTTATACTGTATAGATATTGATTTCACCTTCATATCGTTCGGTGAAGATTTTCTGGATCTTTCCTCCAACCTGTCTGTAAGCCCCCAGGGAGCAGACAACCTGTCTTTCCTTGTGAGGGTGCCGTCCTGACCGTCTACGCGAACTCACAGTAGAGAGCGTGGGCGGCAGGAGGCAGGGCTGTTGCTCAGGTGATGGGGTACCCTCGCAGTACTTCCATCTGCCACTTACTATTTTGTGCCCTTGAACAAGGTCATTATTTCTCCAGGCCTCAGTTTCCACTGCAGTGAAACAGAAGCAAGGACAGCAGCCACCAGCTGACGGTTTCTAAGGAGCATGTGAAATCAGGGCTGCAGGGCAAACCGCGCTGGGGTGACTGTCACCCCAGCAGGTGGGAGTTGGTAAGAGCGGGAAGTCTCCTCCCTTGTTCTGGACTTTAAGGAGGAAGAAGGCGGTGGGGGAGGGGGAAGGGAATGGGAGTGCGTCGGAAACACAAGTCCACCTTCCTGAAGGCTCTACTCAAAATCTGTCATGAAAAGAGGAACTGATAAAGTGGGAAACTCTCATTCTGACTTGGAGAATCTTAGCATTTTAGGCCTTTGAAGGAATTTAAGTGCTACTAAATTAGAGCAAAATATGATACCATCTAAGATGTACCATATCAGATACCTCTTTATCTCTCAGTGGTCCTGGCAAGTCTGTAGGAGGAAAATCTAGAAGCATTTAATGTGCCATATCTAAACAGACTTTTTCTAAATCAGATGCCAAGCTCTAAGCTTAATTTCAGACAAGTCCCCAGGCCCCAGTAACCTGGCTTTTGCTCCGCAAGTGTAAGCCTTCCGCACACCACTTCAGGGAGCTTTCTTAGCCTTTGAGGTCTCCCAAGAGTTCACCTAATACAAGCTTCCTCATGCAATCAGATTGCCAAATTTCCTCAATTTAGAAATTCTAATGGCCCCAGGGGACAGTCCCACAGGATGAATTAGGTGACCGCTTAGCTATGTGGTGTTTTTGCATGAAATAACTATTTCCAAGCGCAAATTTGCCAGTAAGCCCAGATGTACACTGCACGAGTAAGTCCAAATGTGACTCACAGACAATGCATGGGTCTGTGATTTTAGCACACTGAGGCCCAAGGTTCAACACTTGTGCAACTGTTAGAACGACACGCTCTCCTGTTCAAACTAACAAGTAACAACCACACCTAGGAGAAGGCATGCAGGAAAATGTTAACACAAGACTGTAGCATGAAATGCTGGAAACATTGAAATGGCATATTATGAATAGAATATGCAGGCTTCATTCTCTGAAAGACACAGTCCAAAGGCTCACATTCAAAGAGGCAGAACTTGCTGAAAGCTACGGAGACAGGCACAGCCCAGAAGGGAAAGCCCTGAGATTTGGAAGTTGATCCCGAGTGCTGCCCTGGGACCAGGCAATCCTAAGTGATCTGTGCGTTGGGGAAAATTTCCAAGAAGTCTGGCAAGCTGTCTAACAGTCTGGGACCCATTCGCCCGGCTCGCTTAATGACAGACACAGCTTTCTCTTTTTTGCCTTTTCCCAGCTATATTTGGGGATTAATGTTTGCTACTGAGATTTTGAGCTCTTGTCTATTTTATTTCTAGAATCTTCTGTAGGTTCATGTTGCTTTCTTTGTGACAGATAATGCAGTAGATGTGTAGCCAAGGGCTAAACAAACACATTTATTTAAGTTTCTTTGAATGCTCATTTCATTGACACTCCACGATATGGACAATGAACGGTAGAAGGAAATCGGACAAGTTTTCCATATCCACATTAAAATATCTTTTCTCATGAGGTTTTGTTGGGAGTCTAGCAACTGAGTACAGAGTCACAACTTCAGAAATTGGGTTCTGGATATTTCTTCTGTGTTAAGAGAAGAGGCTGCCTGGCGATCACATTGACGACTGGGGAAACGCAATGTGCCCTTCAATTCTTTCTGTCTGGAGACCTGAATTTATATCCTGTTGTGCTGACTACTGTACTTATATCATTGGGACATTAGCATTTAAAATTCACGTTCACTGCCCTGTGCCTGCTGTCAACAGCCCAAAAGGGGAGTGGAAAGCCGAGCTTAAAAAGAAACACGCATCTTGACTGGAATTAGGGCCACATCTCTAACTTGCCTTCCAAGGTTTTCGACATGCCAACTGATATTTATGTCTTGCAATCCATTCGCCACAGCAGCCACAGTGACCTATTTAAAGCATAAATCTGGTTATGTCTCTTTTTTAAAACCCTCCAGCGACTTCCCATTTGGCTTAGCATGAAGTCCAAACTGCTCGCCACGACCTACAAGTCCTCATGTGTCTGGCTGTTACATCTCCTGTCACCCCACCTTCTACGCGGCCTCCTGCACATGCATCGAACACACTGAGTCACTTCAGCAGTGTCATCAGAAAAGACTTCTCTAAATGACAGCTCGGCTCCCTGTTAGCACAGACGCTCACTGGGGCCACACAGAACCATATTCACTTCTGTTCCTCCCACCACATCTCCTGCACTTGCACAATAATGATATCTTACGCAAGTGCTTGGTTCTTAAACTCAGAGTACAAAAGTGGAAATGTGCTCGTGGTAAGTTTGCCCTTGAAAATCTCTTAAAATACCTCTAAAGAATACAGTGCACATGGCTTTACTGTACACATAAGACTATTCCCAGTAATAACGGTGCCCCATAAAAAGGGTGAAAACCGCTAAGACACACAGAGTCATAAGCAGACACCTGTTCAGTCCAGCCAGCCTGCCCTGGAGAGGACGACCAGCGTCGTGGCTGTGAATGAAGATGGTGGGTGCCCTGGGTTCGCTCCTTCCCATCTCACTCCATCTCACTCCTCGGCCGCCATAACCTGAGTACAGGTGAGAGGCCTCCTTGGGTAAGGGTTAAATGAGACCACGGGGTGACTGCTCACCTGAGGCTGATGCAGTGAGGCCAGCAAATACATGTCCTGGTGATGTTAGACGACTACCCAGAGAAGAGCTCAACACAGGGGAGCAGGGCGCCCCGACTGAAGCATCAAGCTTTCCATCTTAAGGTGCCCGGCCAGAATGAAGATTTGCGAAGAAACAACTGATAACTAAGTCTTACAGCCCCTCCTCCATTGTGAGAGCACAAGAGGCAGGAGAAGCAGAGGTGAGAAAAGAACAGCTTGGAACAGCTGTGACTCTCAGGGGGGAACACTTCCTTCACCTACCACCTGGCGAGGAGCTTCCCACGAGCCATGTGAGGATGGAAACTGGGAGAAGCCACGGCCTGTGCTATGCCTCCTGCCCCAGACGTACAGATCTCAGGGTGGCCTGGTGATCTGCCCGGGAGGCAGAGCTCTGGGGCTGATGGGGGCGGGGCCTGGGCACCCAGAGTGTACTGAGCCGAAGGGGGCTGTGTGCCCCTGGGCACAGGTCAGGGGCAGGCCTCGGGCGACGGTCACTCTGAGAGTGAAAGGGGGCACGAGGCCCATCAGAAACTTCGTCACTTCCAAGACCAGCTTCTGGCACCTCCTGCAAAGGCTGCGGTCACTCAATCCAGTTCCGAGGCTAATTCCCTGGAGTCAGGCCACACCCCAGGCACAAAGTCGGGGGCCCAGGCCACCCGCGCCTCAGGGGTCCCCACCACCCCTCGGGTATGATAAATCACTAGAACAACTCATGGCTCTCGCTGAAGGTGTAATACTTATGGTTACAGCTTTTTTTAGTAAAAGACTGCAGCTAAGAAGCCAAAAGAAGAGCACCTAGGACAAGTTCCGCAAGGGTCTCAGCAAACGCTTCCACGGGCATCCTCCCAGCACAGGGACGTGTCTTAGTGGTCACGGAAGCTCACGTGGGCTCCAAGTGTTCTGAGTGGGGTCTCATTATGTCAGCGTGACTGATGGAAAGTGGGGGGGTGAACCCAATCTGCAGCCCCCTTCCCTCCCAGAGGTCGGGGAGGTGGAGCTGATGTCAGCTGGCTCAAAGCCCAACCCCCTAATCACCCGGCTGGCCTTTGTGGTGGGCTGCACGTGAGGCTGCCCACCCCACCCCGCCACGTCATTAGCCTGTGAGCCATCAGGGGTGGTCCTAATAGAACACGCCTATCACAGGAAGTTCCAGAGATTCAGAGACGGCCCCCCAGGAACTGGGGGTGAAGACCAGCCAAGGTTTTTCATTTTTCTTCAGGGGGCATATTAATAATTATGCCAGGACCTCAGAAATAGCCTGAGACTGGGGAAGACTGGCATATTATTCAGCCAAAGGGCTGCTGATGCAAAATACCAGAAATCGGTTGGCTTTTATAAAGGGTATTTATTTGGGGTAAAAGCTTACAGTTACAAGGCCCTAAAGAGTCCAACTCAAGGTACCATAAGAGATTTTCTCACCCAAGTCAGTTGCTACATGTCGAAGCAAAATGGCGAGCAATGTCTGTGAAGGTTCAGCCCTCCTCTCTCTCAGCGACAGGCTGGCATAGGGTTTCTTTCTTTCCAGGCTCAGCCGCAAGCTATCAGGTGAATGGCTCTTCTCTCTTCCCTGGCCCAGGATCAGAGTTCTTTCCTCTGCCCTGTCTATGGAGCTATTTCTCTCTTCCTGTGTGTCTTCTTCTGTGTATTCTTGAGTGAGTGCCCCTTTATATCAGCCCACCAAGAGGGCGGGGACTTAACCTGAGTTACACCCTACTGAAATGGTAGAATCAAAGCCCTGATCTTAACATAATTTAATCAAAGACATCTCAGTTGAATCCAATACAATCAAAAGGGTATCAAACCAGAGTAACAGATCAGTTTACAAACATAATGCTTATCTTTTTTGGAGTTCATAAATATCTCAAACTGCCATAACTGAAATGTGTGGCCATCTCACTCATGCAGGGCGAAGGGCCAGCCTGCAGCATGGTGGGGCTGTCCAGGGATTCCTGCCGAAAGGCCCTGGGATCCAACAGGGAGAGCCTACATGGGTGGCCAGCAGGACAAGCAGAAGCTGGGGTGGGGTTCTGGGAGGTCCAGGGGAATTGTCATCAGATGGTCCAGCAGGTGACTTATGAAAATGCCTCCGAGGGAGAGTCAACCTCCACCAGGGCCAGAGCGAGAAGCCAGCTTGGGAAGGCAGTGGCTCAGCCAAGACTCTGTCTGCTCCCTTTCTTCTGCTGCCTCCCAACCATGGATGGTCAGAACCTGGCTGGTGGGGGAGGAGAGGGAAGGAGAACTAGCGGAGGATGAGGCACCCTATGGTTATCGCCACAGATGCTGAAAAAAACTTTTCACAGATCCAACACATACCCCTTATAAAAAATAATGAGAAAATAAAAATATGTGGGTATTTCCTTAAGATGGTAAAATATGTATATTTAGTACTAAAACTCATGATTGACTTAATGGAGACCTAGAAGCATTCTCTCTGTGGTGAACAAGGCAAAAATGTCCACCATTCCCACTATTATATAGCAATGTTCCCAAGATCCTAGCCAAGGCAATGAGACTAGAGGAAACAATTTGGGAAAGAAGAAATAAAGCTCTATTTGCAGAGGACACAATAATATTCCTAGAGAATCAAAGATAAAACGAACTCAAACTCTAAAAGAATTCAGCAAGATAGCAATAGATAAAATTAGCAATAAAAAATCAACAGCAGGAATGGGGAGCCAAGATGGCGGCAGAGTAAGGAGCTCCTAGAGGCAGCTCGTCCTCCAGGGCTGTTAGTATCACCCAGAGCTGCCTAAAGCACCTGTTTGGGCGCCCCGGGAGACCAGAAGGACATCCTGCCCCGGCCTGGAAAGTATGGAAGGAGGAGATGGCCATCTGCAGAGAGGAGTCATGAATAGAGCCCTCAACGCCCCGGTGACCATGGTGCAAGCCACCTCGGGAGCTATTCCGAGGCTGGAGTTAGAAGCTCTATTTCCCAAAAAACAGGAGAGGAAGACACAGTGTGGCATCGACTTCAGCTACTGATTGGTGAATCCGGCAGGCTAAAGTATAACCCTAAGAACAGCTAAAGTTTAAACCTGCCCAAGTGAGAAAGAGGCCGGTAGCCGCCATTTTGACTGCCCCTGGTCTGAGGGGAAGCAGGGCTGACTGAAAATCACAGAGCTGGTAGGGACCGGCTTCTTCCATCCAGATCGGATTGTAGCTCCAGCCTAAACCCCAGCCCGACCTCCAGCAGGGAGGAAGCTGGGGGGACCTGCACCATCTCTCTGGGAAGCTACAGGCCACGCCGCAGAGGCCAGTGATCATCCTACTCTAGCAGCGCAAGCCACCTCAGGAGCTATTCCGTGGCTGGAGTTAGAAGCTCCATTTACCATAAACGGGGGAGGAAGAGACAGTTGTCCACCGACCTCAGCTACTGATTGGTGGACTCGGCTAGCTAAAGTATAATCCTAGGAACAGCTAGGATTTGAACCTGTCCAAGTTGGAAAGAGGCCATAGCTGCCATTTTGCCTCTGCCCCCGGCATGAGGGGAAGCCTGGCTGAATAAAAGTCCAGTGATGTTAGGGACTGGCTTCTTTCCACCAAGATCGGCCTGCAGCCCTAGCCCAGGCTCCAGCCCCACCTCCAGCAAGGAGGAAGCTGGCGGGCCCTGCACCAGGCTCTCCAGGCAACTGCAGGTGCTCTCCGCCGGCACAGCCTGAATAATCGGACACCTGGCGCTGCATCCCCGCACCACAATAGGATAGGAGTGGAGCTGGGTATCCTCGGCCTCTCCGGGCAACTGCAGGCATTTTCAGCCCACACGAACTGGTTTGTTGAGTGCCCTCGAGTCCATCTCCACCTCTGTCCCCCATAGGAAAGGAGGGGGCTGGTGTTCCCTCAGCCTCTCAGGGCAACTGCAGGTGCTTTTGGCCTGCACAAACCCGCCATTGGGCACCTGGGGCTCCACCCCCACCCCCAATACGACAAGAGAGGGATGTGTTTGCCCAGCCTCTCTGGGTAGCTGCAGCTGCTTTTGGCCCACACAGCCTGGACTGGTGGGTATTTGTAGATCCACCCCCACCTCCCAATAGGAAAGGAGGGAGCTGGTGTTTCCACAGCCTTTCCAGGCAAAGGCAGGTACTTCCGGCCTGCATGGACTGGACTGTTGGATGCCTGTGGATCCACCCCCAACCCCAATAGGATAGCTGGTGTCTCCACAGCCTCTTCGGGCAACAGCAGGTACTTTTGCCCTACAGGGACTTAACTATTGGGGCCAGTGGATCCAACCCCATGCCTAATAGGATAGGAGGGAACTAGTATTTCTTCAGCCTCTCTGGGCAAAGGCAGGTACTCTTGGCCTAAAGGGACTGAACTATTGGGCACCCATGGATCCACCCTTACCACCCAATAGGATAGGAGGGGGCTGGTATTTCCTCAGCCTCTCTGGGCAACAGTGGATATTCTTGGCCTAAAGGACATCACATATTCATAAAAGTAAGGATT
>JAQZBX010056622.1:0-18152 GCA_029593785.1 Cabassous unicinctus
CTTTATGCTCCTTCTCAGCCTATTTAACATCTTCAACTGGAGCATTTGATTATAGAATCAATGAATTTTAGGCTGGCAGCACAGCCAAGAGCCCACCCACTGGAGGGTTTAAAGGCAAGCTTGCTGCCCCATTAGTTCATTGGGTGAACTCAGGCCAGTCCCTGAATCTCATTGAGCCCTGGCTTCAACAACTGTAAAATGCTGAGGTTGGATCAGGTAACTGGGAATAATTGGGGAGAGTGCACCCCCATCTCCCTGACGATGCTCACTATCAGGTCTGGATGGAACTTGAGAAGTTTGGAAAGTCTCCCCATGTGACGAGGATAAGAATCTCTCTGGGGCATCCACTTGATTCCTTCCATCTCTGACACCCTCTGTTTCCTGATAGAGAACCTTGGGATGCCTTCTATAGATAGAAGTAGATACCTTAATGCATATTTTTGATATTAACAACAACTAAAATCTATCATTTCCATGTGTTTGCTATTTATTTTATGCCAAGTCTACAATATGATATACTTCTAGATGCTATAACTCTATGATAACAAGCTGAAAGGCCCTATACATGTACCCCACACATTCCACTCCCTCTGCGCAGTGGGACCTAGTGACATCCCATTGACTCAGAGGAAAGCAAATTATTTCTTACAATTCTCTCTGCATATTCTATAAATTCGCCTGCCTTTTGACAATCAACTTCAGAAAACGCTGGTTGAAAGCTAGATTGCAGTCTTTCAAACAGATTGTCTTGGCTATTTCCCCGCCCACCCCCACCCCCCTTTTTTCACTTTTCATTTGAAGTCCTGGGTTCAAACAGACAGGTCTCTTTGTCATGTTAGGTGCCTGCTGAAGTGTTTGTTTTAATCTTCAATTAGTTGCCACCTCTCAAGTGATTCTAGGTCTAGCCATAAGATCACAAGCAAAATCTTCTGATGAAAGATGAGACTGAATTGATTGTGGATATACCTGGACCTTATCACAGAATTGTTTCCTGAGTAAAGCAGAATTGGTATTAGTTGTCCCAGGCTCTGAACCAGGAGTAAAGATGGGTTAATTCTTATTTCTCAAAGACTGAAGATGAGCCTAGCACCTGCTAGAGAGTTCACAGACTTGGCGGGCAGGGGAAATGCTGGCAGTTGTGTTCCTGAATAGTACCTCTGGCCTCAGTCCCTTCTTGGTGTGCCAAGAAGTCACCAGCGGACCAGAGAGTGTGGACAAACAGAAGAAGGGGGCTTGGAGTCTACCAGGTGGCATTTTACATTTACATTTCCGATTACTTACATATGGCCCAAAGGTCACTGTCCTGTACCACCCTGAGATTTTCCATGAACCATGGTCACTGAAGGGTCAATGGGAAGGAGATTTCATATACTTAATGATTTTCTATGAAATCAAACACATTGTACCTCTTCTTGGACAGACTCTGACCTATGTGTTTTACAAATATTAATATATCATATCATCTTAACAACCTCAGGAAGTAGATTCAACTTTTATTCCCATTTTGTGCAAGTGGATCCAAGGCACAGAGACATCACAAAGCCAGTAGGCAGCAGGCAGGCTTCAAACCCACATCCGCTGACACCCAAGTCTGCGTTCTCAGCGTCTCCCGTCTTGGATCACAACATGATACTGTGAAATCTGTGGCTTGGGAGCATTTTCTCTGAGAAATAAAGGGACACATTAAATGATGGTCATTATTTCTATACAAGATTTAGGTCACATGGTTTCTGAGTCTTACTTTTCCTGGGCTGCTTTAACAAAGTACCACAGACTAGATGGCTTTAGCAACAGGAATTTATCATCTCACAGTTTCTGGAGGTAAAACATCCAAAATCAAGGTGTTAGCAGGACCGTGCTTTCTCTGAAGTCTGTAGCGTTCTGGTGGTGGCCGGCAATCCATAATTCAAGCTCTGCCTCCATCACATGGCCGTCTCTCTCCCCCATCTGTCTCCTGTAATTGTACCCAAATTTCCTGTGCTGCCAAGAATGGCAGTCACTTCGGAGTATGGCCCACCCTCATTCAGTCTGGTCTCACCTCAACTAATAACATCTTCAAAGATCCTATTTACAAACGACTTCACATGTACAAGATTGGGAAGCTGGACTTGAACACGTCTTTGTGGGGCGCGTGATTCAGTCCATAACAGTCTGTCAACGAAACAAACAAACAAAGAATGGAATTGGAATTGGCTGGGTTTTTCTGAGCTGTGTAGTTGCCATGAAATTCAAATAGCCCAGAAAGGCTGAGACAGACTTAACTGTAAAAAACAAACAGACAGAATCTCTATCTAACTCTACGGACCTGAAATCACATAAAGCACTCAGTTTCTGGTAGGAGAGAAAGAGCCCTGAGCATTATATATATTATATATTATATATATATATTTGGGTTTTTTCCCCAGTACCCACCTCTGCCTTTTATTGACACTATTCCCAAACCATATTTGGCCTGGGAGCAGCTTAAATTTGTTTTTGTTTTTGTTTTTTTTGACAAAAAGGAGGCAAGGCAATCACACAAGAGCAAGTGCAATTCACCAGTTTGGGATTTGGGGGTTGTTTTTGAAAGAATAAACAGAGTTGAGGCGTTAAAGGCTGTTTGTGTTGCCCATGCTAAAAGAGGGTGAGAAGTGAGAGTTGTGGGACGATCGGCCCCATACCTTACAGTGCAGGACAAAGGCACTCTTACAAGAGGCACATTGTCAGGTGAAATGCAAAAGCTCCCAGTTCTCCAGCCTTCTCCTTCCACTAACAGGATGTATCCCCTGGTTGGGCCCCTCCTGGGTAATTACTTGGTCTCCTGTGGGGACTGGAGAAAACTGGCAGCTATCTCTACCATGAAGGTACGATGTCGTAAGTGAGGAGATCTGAAAGAATTAAAGACAGGGAACACTACCTACAGGTCGGGAGAAGGAGAAAAATCATACCTGGGTTTCTTTGAAACACTGCTTTTATCTTATTCTCTCAATTATAGCCCTGTCTCTAAACAAAACGTGTCTAAATTCTCAATCTACCTACTGAGTCAGTCTGATGGCATTAATCTTCTCTAAGTGCCTCTTTTCTCACTCCTCTCCACTGGCCCCTGTATTCAAACTTCACCGTGACCATCTTTTCTGGGGGCCCTCCCAGCTCCAACATATCACAGCTCTGTCATTTTTAGTATTTTCCATAGACTCACTTCGGAATGCTGGGGTATAGATTCAAGCAATGGCGTCTATCAGACTTAAAATTCCTCCTAGTGTGATTCATTTTTTTTTCCTATTATTTTTTTCCTATAACTGGAAAAAGAAGAAACAGAGAACAGGGAAAACCTCCTTCGTCTTTTAACAGTAGCTCTTCCCACGTGCTGCCGTAACCCTCTCAATTCTACTGCAGAGAAAATTTAAGTTTTAGCCTGACTTCTGCATAAGCTTGTGTGATATGTGACTTAATGAATGAGCATTCTCTTGAGAAAGAGGAGATGCATTAGGCTTATCTAAATGAAAAACACATGCATAAAAAGAGAAGAGAGCACCATAAACTCCCTGTGCCACCAGACAGTGTGATGGAGTGGGAAGACTCACGGCTTGGCATGTGGTGGTGGAAGTGAGACTGTGCAGTAGTAGCATGGGACCCTGGGCCGGAAACTGGACCTCTCAGAGCTACCATTTCCTTACTGGTAAAATGAGGCTAAACATACCTCCATTGCCAATTTCATTTTTGATAAACATTCTCAATAAGCCTTAGCCTGTATTAATTATTCTGCTTAAACCCTTTCATGCAAAGCAATAAAATAGAACAAAGGCTGACTTATCTCCTTATGGGATTTTTAAAAGCAGTTGCTAGTTTCCTTCCACCCCTGCTCCCAAGCCAAATATCACTGATGTTTTCAATTAATGGCAAATGCATGAGCACAGACTTGGCAGTCCAATGTGCCGAATTGCAAGTTGGAATCTATGAGATTGCAAAAGCGCAGTTGGATTGACCTGCACTTGGTGAACCTGGGCAAATAGCTCTTCTTTTTATTTTTCTGAAGGCTGGGTGAGCTATGTGGGTCTACTTCCCTAACAGAGTCATGAGGGATAATGTCCCAAAAAAGAGAGCTTTAAGAAAATGTTAGCTAATTATAATTCATAAATACCTTGTTGGGCAGTGTCCAGCAGGCACATTCTCCCACCAGTGATACATTGGACAGGAGTTCCGGGGACACAGAAAGAATGTATGATGTTATTTTGAAGCTTCCTTTAAATCCAAACACCAGCAATGATGATTGAAAACCAAAACATTTCTTTAGGAATAAATGACTAGCTGGATAATGGCGTGAGGCATATTCTCCCAGCTGGTCGATAATGCCTTTATTTTAGTGGGTGGGGGAAGCAGCAGGCCAGAACCTAAAAGCATACGTGCATATATGGATGGAGAATGGAAGAATGTCCAATGAACATAAATCCTGGTAATAAGGCACATCTCAAAACCTCAGGTTTGTCCCCAGGAGGCCCACATAAACCTACAAGCATGCAGACAGTGCATATAATGAGATCTCACTTAAATGAAGGGGAGAAATAACATCATATTTTATTACCCCAGGGCATATGCAGGGCAGGGGTCCTGGCATTTGACCTTCCCAGTGGTGGTTATTGCTCATTTAAGTAAACTCTCATTACATTTTTTTTTTCCTATTTTGCCCTGAAATAGAGCCCTGATTGTTGTTGCCTATATAAACTTCACCTTTGATCATCTTTCCATCAACTTACAGGCTGTGAACTGGGTATCACCCAGGAATGTTTAAAGCATGAGTCCTCTCAGAATCCCACTTCCATTTTAGACCAGAGCCCTCCCTGAATGCTGTGCCTCTGAGAAGATTTAGGGTCTCAAAGACATTTTAATTCCTGGCTTGGAAATGTCTTTATATAAACAAGCAGTAGATAATTGCCTTTGCCACAAAATACTCTGCCCCAAGCTAATACTGGGATGAATTAATAATTTTCTAGCATAGTATTTCTGTAAATATGTTCCGAAGAGAACTAGAACAGTGAGATGTTTAAAATGTTTGGAAAATATTCGAAACATATTACACTTCCTTTGTGGAAATAACACCAGCATGTTAAGTGTTCAGATATGTCCTGTAGTAAAGAAACTTCTTTAATCTTCCACTTCTTAATCTTATTTGACCATTATGCCCTCTTTTTTCCTGTTAGACCAATTAACGTCCTAAGGCCCAAGCATTTTGAGAAACAATTTTTTAACCCATTCACATATGAGTGATTTTCCATATCTTTCTGATTATTTAACCACAATGACAGGTTAAATAATCAGAAAGATATGGAAAATCACTCATATGTGAATGGGTTAAAAAATTCCATGAATACCCAAGATGTAAAGGTTGGATTTTTGAGGATGAATAGGAAAGAAAGAGAGCAAGGGAGGCTGTGTGAGAGAGAGAGAGAGAGAGAGAGAGAGAGAGAGAGAGAGAGAGAGAGAGAGAGAGAGGCAGAGATAGAAATCAGTGAGAGAGAATGGAGGTGGGAGATGGATGTAGTTTCTAAAGGGAGAAACTCTAAGTGTGAAAAAGAGTAGAGTAAAATTTTTCTTTACTAAAATTTAAAGGCCAGAGAAGACTTGGAAGGCCTTTGACATTTTCGTATTTACATTCCCACATTTCCACTCCTCTCTGAGCAATGATAAATTCTGTGAGAGGTAATTTGGACTAGTTATAAAAGTGAAGCACACACTTAAGGGTGGAGGGGTGGCTCGGGAGGGGGCTGGCTGACCATTCAGCATCCACATCTGAACTTGGCTGTGCTGTTGTCCACACACTAGGTCTGACACAGACGCATATTATGGGTTAAATGCTATGCTTTACTGGAGTCACAAATTTGGGACTTCTCAAAATTCTTAAGCTGTATTCCCTGTAATTGTCAAGGATTTTGAAGACTCTTTTTAATTGAAACCTCCTCTGGCCTTTTCACTTTGGCACTTGTTTCTTGGTTAGCCTATAACCAATGGAGGGTAAGTCTCCTAGAAAGCCTCACGAAGGCATATGCACTTGCTTAGGAATGGGGGTGGGGGGTGGGGAGGGAGAATAACAAATTATAGAAAGAGAGGATTATTGGAAGAGACATGGGTGGTGGCCACAAGGGAGAGACAGGGTGAGTAAGGGACAATAGCTGTGCCACATAGAAGAAAATGGATAACAGGTCTCCCGGGAGTGGGCATTTGCCTGACGCAGTTGGGTGACCTTTCTCCAGCTTACTGTGTGCTAGGCACAGGGAGGGACACAGAGCCTGACAACTAGACCTTGCTTGCAAAGAGCTGCTTTTGATGGACTCATGAATATTAAATCTTACAGAGAGTTTTAGGTACCTACCTCAACTTACAAACATCATTTAAAGATCTCTTTCCCTTAAAGACTGAAGTTCTATTCTCTTACGTGATGCGTTAAATGCTCCCAGATAAGCCACCCTAGGTCCTTTCCGTGTCACTAGTCAGCAGCGAGTGCACACTAAGTATCAACATTAACTCTTGCCTGCTAGGGGTGGTAAAAGGTTTCAATGTGGAGGGACTAAAGTGCAGAGAAGTGAATAAGATATGGTCCTGGCCACCAAGGAGCTTTTATTCTAGTGTATGATGCAGTGCATAATTTTGATAGAGTGTCAGAGACTAGAGAGGTCCTAGAGGCATAGAGGAAGCAACCCACCCAGCAGGGAGGGTTTGGGGTGGGGGCTGGAGGTGGAAGGGATGAGGCAGAGTTGTCACCAAGGCTTCCTGAGTGAAATGACACCTCAGGGGAGTCTTTTAAAAGTCTTAGTCTTTCTAAGCCAAGGGAATATACCAAGGTCGGGGGGAAATGGGTGTGTTTGTTAAGAACTACAGAATAAACTTGCTTTTAACAGATTATAGATTTCACATGGTTAATGATGGGTAATGAATTTGAAGAGCTAAGTATAGATGTATGGATCAAATTATGGGTGGGTTCATGAAGATGATTTTTAGCAATGAAGTGGCATGGTCAGATTGACATTTAGTGAGGTTTCTCTGGCCCTAGGTTAGGGTTAGCACAAAGGATTTGAGGGAAGAAACACCAAAGACCATTTTAAAAGGATATTTGGAGCTATCACAATTTATTAATTTGAAACTGTGGGTTTAAGAAGTTAAGTTCAATGTTCAAGATTCAACATTTCCTAAGGGATTGAGGTTAGGATTCAAATATAGGTCCTTCTATTCAGAAGCCCATGCTTTTAATTAATACTTTATTCTGCCATATTGAACATATTGGACTTGTTGAATTTGAAGGGTTTTGGAATAACCAGAAAACTGGGATGATGAGTTCAAAGTTCAAGGAAGTGGAACATCTGGAGATGTTATCAGACTAGCCAGGGTGGACATGACGGTCAACAATGTACTTCTGAATAAATGTCTAAGAGCCCATAAGCTTGAAAAATGACATGATCATTCCCATTTGTGTACCTGTCTTATTCCACCATTAACCACTGGTTATATGAAGGAAGAGACACCCCAGAGAAATATCAGGATAACTTGGTCCAGGCATATGTTCTATCAGTTCTGTCTCCTGACCATAAAGGGGGAGCTGAGCTCAATTACAAATGAGATAACCTCAAGGAGTACAATTAACACAATATCCTGAGTTGAAAATTGAGAAAACAGTGTCCATTGTCTCAGCCACTGAGTAGCCAAAATAAAGGAAGCAGACAGCTTTTCATAGAGCACTTGTCAGGGACTTTGGTGGCAGTTCTTCGCCAGCCAGGGCTGCGAAGCAGAGCAGCTTTGAGGACATGGTGCTGACAGGCTATGCAGCAAATCTTGCTGCTGCAGCAGAGAATCTAGGTCCTAAAGGCTTTGAAGCAGACTTCCAACAAACGTGGATTTAGCACTATCATCAGTTTAGAGTTAGCGATTAAGGATAAAGCATCTGGGAAAACAGCATGGAACCACAGACAGAGAAAATACCAAGATGTTACAGGGGAGGAAGTTCCCAGAAAGAAGACTTAAAAGGGAGAACAAGAGTGATTTAAAGAATTTAGGAGAAAATGGACTCACAGAAACCTCAGAGAGCTTTAAGGAGTGAGAGATCAATGATATTGGATGCAACCAAGTGTTTTAATCTGATAATTGCACATCGGGTTTAACATCACAAAGTCATTGGTGACCTTACCAACATCTATTATGGATTTGAGTTTGGAATGAGAGTCAATGTTCAGTCATTATAAGAGTTGATGGGACTTGAGGAAGTACAGGTTGTATCACTACTCTTTTAAGAAATGCGTCTAATGAGACGCACACAAGATGAGGGAAAGACGTGGACTAAGAGTATGATTTTAGGTCAAAGGAAAAAACCTAGGAGAAAGATGAAGGTATTAGAAAGATGTGAGATAATTAATAGAGTAAAATCCCAATAGAAATGGGAAATATGAAATAAATCAGCCAAAGATAGGAGAGAGAAGGCTTTGAAAGGGCAACCATCCTGGAATTTTGAAAAGGAGGAGGGTATCTGGGGAGCAGTTGCAAAGATGTTTTCATGTAGGGCAATGGAAAATGGATATAGGACATATTCGATAGGTAAGTCTAAGGCTTCTAATAAGTATAACTACCTCCTTACCCTGAACCATTTAATGAATTGGAGGCCCCCATTCTTTGTTCACCTTCATAGAGTCAAATTTGTGAGGAGTAAGAACAGTGAATTTAGCAGTATCTCACTAGTTCCTGTTCTCAAGGGGCTAATTGAGCTGCTAAGGATTTGTAAGACTCATGTTCTAACGGTCATGGGGAGGGAACACATCTGGTGGGATTCTATTTCTTCTTTGTAAAATACTCCGTTTCTGTCTTTCTACTAATCTAGCATTATGTCATCTTGGTTGCTATAGGTCCAAAATAATTTTATCCTAAAAACTTTTCACTTGGGTCCCACCTCACTGCTTACATCTCGCTAGTTCCAACTCACCCAATATTTTTTTATCGGCTACTCTGGACCCTGGAGTGTACTAGACACAGGGAGAATTCAAAGAATTAAAATGCACAGCTTTTCTCCTTTTGGGATTTGCAGTCTGATTTGGGAGCAAAGCGAAGTATGTAAATGTTGGAACTTAAAAGGCAGCATATGGCAAATGACAATTGAATAGCCTAGGCCTCAAGTAGTGCAGTAGTTCAGTTGAGGCTCTCTGTGGAGCCCAAAAGACAAGGAAGCTTCTTGGAGGAGGTGAGATTTCTGCCACTTTTGAATGATAAGTAGGATTTGGAGAGTCAGAGAGAAGGGGTGAGGACACTTTTAACAGAAGGCAAATCAAAAGTATCTTTCTTCTTTTTTTCCCCTTCCCATTATTCCATGCCATGCGGGTGGTCTCAACCTCAATGAGTATAAAATCAGCAGTGGAGCTTCTTCCAAAAAATGTAGATGCCTGGGGAGTATTCTAAGTAGAAGGACCACAAATCTAAATCTGAGGAAGTACGTAAGGGTATTTTGATGTCACTGATGAAAAAGTGCTTTGGTATCTCTTCCTGGTCCAGGTGAAAATCTGATGGTTTGGTGACCTCAATTTGCAATGTGACTTCCCAAGGGAAACATTTTATAAAAACAAATAAGAAAATTTAAAACATGTCATTAGCAATTGTTAATCCAACAATGCTTATCTTCAGTGTTTGGGCATTTTCCTGGGGGCTTCCCTCATTCAGAAGCTCTAGGGAAATATTTACAGCCTGGATCAATCAAAAGGGGGTGTCTCCACCTTCTGTAACCACTTGCCTACCCAGCCTCATTTTCACATTACTGGTCTAGATCAAAATCAATCGGGACTGAGGGGAAGGCTGGGACTCCCAGGGAGTTTAACTGGCATGGCATTGGATATTTCAGATCACCTTAGAAAATCTTTATAATTGTGTGTAAGCCTTCTGAGCAGTATCGCAGGGACACCTGTGCAGCAGAACATAAAAGAGAAGGCCATGCTGGGGTCAGGTTGGAACAGGTCCTTCTGTGTTTGATGTTTTCTACAACAAATCCCTGAGGAGTCCCGACTTGGGCCCAATTTGCAATTTGTTTAGACTTCCTAGATAACAGAGATCCTTATGTTCCTTGAAAATTTTGGAAACTCTTAGGGTTGGTAAATTCTAGCTATTCAGCACCAAATAAACATTTATAAGAACCCTACTGTTATGTGCATTTTTGCCTCCCATAAAGCAGTTGTCTTGAAAGGTGGAGGTATTTATATATATGAGTTGATCAACTGTAATGTGGGAAGAAAATATTAGAACATCCATTTGCACCTATTTTTATCTCAATATATTAAAATTCGTTGCGTGTGTATTTTATTATGTATATATTAAAATTATAAATTGTATGTATAGTAAGTGTATATATCATACATAAATAAATATGTATAAAGTGCTTGCTCAAAAAAGGTACTTTGTTGACAGAGATGTGTGATCGGAGTGAGAAAGGGGCAAAACAAACCTAAGTTATCAGAAGTCAGGATAGTATTTACCCTTTGGAGGATTAAGGACTGGAAGAGAGAGGGCTTTTGAGGCGCTGGTGAAGTTCTATTTCTTGATCTGGGTGCTTGATAAACTGGTATATTCAGTTTGTGGAGAGTCATTAAACTAGATACTTATTATATGGCCATTTTTCCTGCATACCTTTTACTTCAAAGAAAAAAAAAAGCTTTAAAAACCTGGAGGCCACTATTTTAGAGATCATTGATCACCAGAAAACACTTACTGGTTATTAATGGATTGATTAATGTTTCACCTCTCCTGACTAACCTTTGATTTACTCTTGGACTGAGAATCCCAGGGTTCTTGGTGATGCCAAGAGCACCAAAAGGGTCCAGAGTAATCCTGTAAATTTGTTCAAAGCCTAATTGGTAGGTGCAATGTCCAGTGGTGTTTGGGGGGTTCAGAATTGGCTTAGAGGTACTTGGAAGTGTACTAGTCTTCCAGAAACACCTGATGATTTTCAGTAGGTCCATGGGGTTCCTAAAAGTCATCTTGGAGCTCTGGAAAGGCTTACCAGGGCCCAGACACCATTGTACCCCCTAGAACTGAGCCATTCCCATGACTTGCAGAAGGATGCAAGAGTGTCCTGGCTTCTAATCCAGTGACCCTGACACTCCGTACTTTTCAAACTCCCTGAAATCCAGATGCTCTGCAAAGATTTCTAGCTACAAATGCTCTTTTTTTTTTCCCCCTATTTTTATAGCTGTCTCCACATTGCAAACTCCTATGGGTTTGGGAGAAGAGTAGTATGCAATTGTTTCTCTGTTTTTAAATAATTTCATCTATCTTTAGAGAAATAGCAGTGGCTAATTCTTGTAAGTCTGTTATTTCTGTGCCCATTTGACAGCACAGCCAAGGAAAGACTGGAGCAGATATTATTCTCATGGTCAGGATCAGGCCAGGAGTTTGAGTTCAGCACCATTAAGAACCAAGCTGAATAACTTACACGGGGCAGGTCAAAGCACCAGGTCATAACGTTTTCTAGGAGTGGCCAATAGTTATCACTTCATTTCATTATTGCTTCATTCCTTGATGCTTCTGAACTATGCATCTCCTAAGGTAGATGGAATCTGAATTAGTAGAAAGAATCAGTTGTGCCCACCACCATTCATTTTAACCAGTCGTCTCATTTCCACGAGTTACTAATATCTGTCTCCAAGAATTATTACCCATGTATGTAGTCTCATAAATGATGGGAAGTAATGTGATAGCAGTTGAGGGGAGGTGTTGAGAATTGGAGAGACTGCATAAAATGAGTTAACATTTAACACAATTAGAACTACTTCTCTATCAACCAATGATGATAAATTCAATATTATTTGGATAAAACAGGATACCCTTCTTTCCTCCTCCAATCTGTCACACCTCTGGAGGTTACTATGAAATCATCTGTTCTGCCAGTGTTCTGCTAGACATATTATCTCTGGGAAACAGAGAAACCAGTCTTTTCTGTTCTCCCCAACTGAGCAAATGTAAAAACATCGAGGAGAATCCCTCCTAGCTGTTAATATAATCTTCATACACGAGTCAGTCTGATTCACAGGGTAAAATGAAATGAACATTCGCCAATACTTCAGCATCAGTGTAGCTAAGGTCTTGGTAAACACAATATACCGAAGTGATATTGTGCTCTGTTTCCTCAGATTAAATATATCTCATCCTTAGATTTATACTGGCACTTTATGGCTTCTGCAAATGACTGCCTCAGCGCTGTAAAGTAATTCCACCCTGTCATATTTGTCTTTGGAAATTGTAACAAATTATGGTGATTTATAACATCAAACTCAACTCTCCCATTTTTTCCCAGACGGGAATGTCGCTGATGGCAAGATTCTAGGCCATCCATTTATTCTGTGTGGAAGGTGACAGTGAAACATGTTTCATCTCTCTGGCATGACACTTGCTTTCCCTTTGAGGGGAGCCTGTCAACATAACTCAAGCTGTCAAAGGTACCTTTGCAAAAGTGTCCTGAAACAAATCTAAGGCTCTGCTTACCTGGGGCCTCCTAATGAGGTGTGACTTCTCCCCTGGACGGATGAATGCCTGGCTTCCCTGAATCTCCTTGTCTCTGACCCCCACAGTCTCTACTCAGTCAATAGCAGTCAAACCCTTATCTGTCATGGCATAAGGACAGGGTGAGACAAGAGCCTGCAGGACTCAGGCAAATCTGCTGTGTAAGTATAGTGCTTTTCCTTTCCAATCTTTTCTTTTTTAAAAAAATATAATCAAATATCAAAACTCTCTCATGGTTTTCCTGCTATCTCAGAACACTAACCATTTAGAGTGCAAAGAAAATGTAGAGAGCTAGGCAAATCAAGCCCAGGAAACTTGAGTGACTGGCCTAAGATTACAGACTATTGGTGGTAGATCTGATTCCAAAATCCTGCATCCCTGCTTGGCATAATCTTGCAAACCTTTGGGCTATCTTTTTCTTTTACCATCTGGGTTCAAGCAACATCAACACTCAAGAAAACTCATTGGAAATGTAAGTCAACTACAGACATCTCCCCACCTCACAAAATGACAATACATCAAACATGGGAGAGTTAACTATACATAATTTTTGGATTATTCACAGTAGGGTAGTACAGCATCCATTTTTTCAAATGGAGTACTAATATTATATTACTCGTCAGTCACTCTTTTCAAAGGACTATTACATCCATGACTTAATTAAGCCTCTCTATTTTTATGTGCGATTCAAAGGGGGTGGGCATTATCCTTATATGACAAATGAAGAAACTCAAGCCCAGAGAGGTTAAGTGACTTGTCCAGAACCGGTACAGGACATGGGTCTTTGGAGTCTAAGGCCAAGGTTTCCTCTATGAAAATATAGCAAAGGGATAACAACTTTAGTGGGGTTAAAATATAGAAATGCAAATGACAATGATCTGCATTCAAAGTCTGACTTCATGAATAGCTTCTCTGTGACCTTGGGTATATAACTTAAAATTTAATGGACTCTATTTCTCTTTTTGTCTAGCAGTGCAACAGGTATATTATCCATTTCCCACGTACTGTTTTGTTTTCTTGAGGGAAAAATTGGTAAGAGGAAAACAGATTGAAGCCCTTCTTAACATATGCCTTGCACATAGTATGTGCTCAATAAACAGGAGCTGGTATTGTTTCTCTCCATGCATTGGCCTAGCCTGATATAAACACATCAGCCACTACCTTATACCTCTACTTCATATACATATAGTCCTAATTTCAGAGAAGGACAGTGCGTTAGACTTGGTACTTGTACTTGTAATGTCTCTGGGGCAATACTAACACAAGTCCCATTTCTTTAACCCTGAGGAAAGGAAACATGAATGAAAGGTAAAGAAAAAGCTGGTCATTTTAGAGGTCACTCTTAATGGCCTCCTCAAGTCACTCTACCTATGAAAGCTGGCTCTTGCTTTTACTTCACAAAGAAATTTAAAGCAACATACTACTGTTTGACAGTTTTGCTTTTATTTACAGGGGCTGGATCAAATGTATATTTTATGTGAGAAGTGGGAAGTGTCAAAATGAACCGCATATAAAGTGGTGACAAAAGAAATCATTTCAATAAAATTACATAATGTAAAACAAATCATTGAAGCAGCCACATTAAATATGATTTGCATGCAATATAACATTATACAATTTTTGACACTCTGTAGAGAGGTATTAGGGTCGAAGTAACTACGGTTAGAAAGCAATTTGCAGAATTTCTGTTCTTTTAACTGGTTTGAAAGCAGTGATAATTTTTTGGGGTAGCTGACAAGTGAACAAAAAACAATAATTGAATAGTACCATTTTACCCAGAAGGCAAGCTGATAATTAGAGGTTTAACAGACAGTTTGGATTTTATCTGAACAGTGGCAGCTCTGGCTTTTTAAAAAAAATAGGAGCCAAATCAAGGCCCCTATTTTCAACAGTAAAAGAGAAAAACAGGATTTCATTTTCAATTCCCCGTTCCTGGCTTACACATGTTTTCTCGTCCCTAAAGGGAAGCCCATGGCCCTACGATGAGAAGGATGTATTCATTCAATAACCTGGGAAACAAAGAGAATTTCTCAGTAGCCAACATGATCAGAAATATAATGTAAATAAAATCAGTCTGTGCCAGCCAGCGTGCTTTGGGAAAACAACTGCTAACAACCTCCTGGCCTACCTGCCTTATGAAATATTCCACGGGGACAGGATTCTCACCTGCACATCTTAGGAGAAAAGTTTCCCAACTCAGACACAATTTAGATCCCATTATCACAGCCATCTGGTCTGGCAGATTGTTATCCAAGTCATGTTTTTAAACTTGCAATTTGGTCCCTGGACTCTTTCGGCTCCTGGTTACTAAGCCGATATTAAGGACTATGCTGCTTGCGTCTCCTATCTCAGGTTGACGTGGTCTAGCTCGTCCTATACCGAGGAGATACCTTATATGAAAATACATGGGATACGCTCACTCTCTTTACCTCCTGGATTCTGATCTGGTAGGACAATGACATTCATAGAAAAATCTGAATCAGAAGTGAAACTTTAAGAAACTGAAATGCAGGGTCCTACTTGTTCTTCTTTTCTGTATCTCATTTAAGAGGACTGCCTATCAAGGCTCTTCAAACTTTAAAAGAATTACTCCTGTGAAGGATGCCCTAGAAGGGTCTCTTGAGCAAATAAAAGGCCTATTGCGATCAATATGCTGGAAACACATTTTAAAATAGCTCCCTACTCCTTTTAATAGCACACACTGATAAAAAAAAAAATGCCTATTTCAGTATTCCAGTTTTGATAGCTCATTGTATCTAAAAAGTGATCAATTAAAGCTCTCACAAAATTCTCAAACTTAATTGAAGGACAATTTAGACATCACAGTGACATGCAGATGATGCTGTCCATTGTTACGTTTATTTAATCTTGAAACTATTCATGTCTCCCATGAAGCTTTGCAGATAAAGAGATTTCACACTGGCAAAGAAATGCTAACATCAGAAGAAAGAGAAATTGTAACCAACCCTTATTCTTCAACGGACGAAGGAAGCTTTTGAAATAAAAAATACATCTGAAAAATGACGTGATGGAAACAGTTGTGCCCATGTTCTTCAGAATAACCAGGACCTTGTATTCATTATTTGTCCTTTGTAAAGAGGCAGTACCAGGTTCACTTATCAGTATTAAATTTAAAATTCTTTGCTGGTGCTGCCTAAGTCTTGGCAAAAACCCCTAAGCTCATCCTATTCAAGTAAATTTCGCCTTTAAGAACTTATGTCTTTGAAAAAAATGGGGCTTTGTAGTGTTTTTGAGGAGGCCCGTGCATAGCATTTATTGAAAGCAATACTTTCAGTTGTGGAAAAGAACAAAACCGATCACTCCAGGGACTCATGGTTTCTTGATCGAGGGGGGATCCAGTGCAAGTTTCCCTGTGTCGTGGCTAGAACAGTCTTAAGTCGAATGTAGGATCAGGGGCAAGGCGCACTGTCCCAGCTTAATACGCTTCATAAAATTTTCCATCCAGGTAACCCTGGCTTTAAATGAATATCAAAAAACCGACAAGAAGGAGTTTTTTAAAAAGGACCAAAGAAAAGGCAAAAGGAGGAAAACACAGCCTCGGGAGGTGCCCTAGTGTTGACAAGGTCACGAGCTGGCTGTGATTCCCAGGCTCGTCAGGTCTGTCCTTCAGCTCCAGCTGGCAGAGTGTCCTCCTCCTTAGTGGTCTCGGCTCTGGCGCCAGCGGTGTGAAGCCCTCCAGTGTAAGTTCAGAATGTGTGGGCTGGCTCACCATGGCCCTGGAAGGGCTGTGACAGTGTGCCTCCACTTATTATTCACTGCAGATCCAGGTTTCACAGAGCAGTACCTTTGAAAATATACTGAAAGCCATGTAGCATTTCGACACCAGTGACAGAGCACAGGGAGCCCGGACAGAGTGTAGACCCAGCCATTCGGCATGCAGGAGCTCTCCATCCCGGGTCTCAGTGTGTCCCACTCAGTGTGTCTCCACAATGGGAGCTTGATGGGAGGAAAACCGGTTCGGTTGGTGGAGAGCGGACTCTGTGGGTGGCAAGGCCCTGCGTGGCACAGAAGGAGAGAATGCCAGGGAGTGGGAACTTAGGGGAGGGGAGGGGGAAAAGGCATTGATATTTATATATTTTGTATGTATACATTAGGCATGTGTGCCTAATAGATATACTACTTTACATTATATTATAGAAGGAATTTTGCGTGGTTCCTAGGAAGTTTGGGAGGCTTAGTGAGCCAGATTCTTCTAATGAACTCCCAAAAACGCTGGTTGAAAAATCAGTCCTGGTCTGTCAAACTGTCTCACGGCTATCTGCACTCAGAATTCTCTGTGTCCAATCTATTTTGAAGAGTGTGTGAGATGATATACCTATTCCTCTATGCTTCATAAAGAGTTTAATTATACTAATTATACTACAGGTAGATTTTCTGGACCAAAAATGGTTGATAGGATTAACAAACATGTGCTTATTCCATTTTATATCTTTCATACATTTAAAGAGAATTAAAAGTGATAAAAGTCTATTTGATTTGGACATTTGGGGAATATTTTCAACTCCTGTGGGATAAACAATAGACACTTTGGGATACGAAATAAAGAAAAACAAATTCACATCAAGTTGTACTGAGAAGAAGAAATGGTCTTGTAAGCAGAGATAGTTTAAATGAGTAAAAACTGGTAGCAAACTTGACATTTTGTATAAATGTTGTTTCTCCAGGAGGACTCTTCCCCTCTCCTCCTTGCTTCCCTTCTTGCCTTTCACCTTTAGGAAGATGGCTGCTGTTAGCCAGGAAAGGATTCACGTCCAGCCATGGAAGTAACGTTGCTATAGCAGCCCGAATGATGTTATTACCTTGTCACTGGTGTGTGGGGAATGGGCGATGGGAGGGAAGATGATGGAAGGAGCTAATGGTGACCACACAGCACTTCATTAAAAACAACAACGAAAATCCTGACATCGACAAAAGTGCAGCACATTCTGAGCCTGAGCTCCAAAGGCCTTAGTTGTTTGCTTAAATAATTGCAGCATCTGGACATCCTCACAGGTGCATTTAGTCAGCTCCTTAAAGCACTTGAGTTTTTGGAATATTGAACAATACACTGTCAGTTTAATTAAGCATGGTAATAGAGGATGCAGAGAGCAAGGATTAATGCACTTGTAATCCCCAGCCTCTCTTTAGCAGAAACATTTCCCACCCCGGTCCTGTTACAAGTGGAATATCCAACCAGCACTCCAAACCAAAAGACTGGATTTTAGCCTTGGATCTTCCTTCTTATTTCCCTTCTCATCTCAGGCAAAGGGTTGGTGGGTGTGAGGCATTCCCAAATTGGGAAGGGACGTGGGGAGAAACAATTCCCTTTCCAGCCCTAAAATAACCAACTGCAACTCATATTTTGAACAGTCTGTCTCTCTCTCTTGTTCTTTGGCAGAGAAAGATGAGAGACCAAACTTGATATGTATGTACCTTGGCCACTCTCACATCACAGCTCTCTACCCCAAACCATCGGACACCACACAGCAACTATTTTAAGACAAGAGTGTAATCCCTTAAAGGCATCTTTCTGCCCATTAAGATAGAGGCTAAAAAAAAAAAAAGGCGCTAAAATCTTTTCACAAAGGCCACCTCCCAGCCAGAGAAAGGTAATGATTTTTAAGACACCACAGCCGGGTGAAAGTTGGAGACAATGC